>NTHP01000294.1:643007-713127 GCA_003416845.1 Oplegnathus fasciatus | reverse complement strand
ATTCACATCATTTTCATACTCATCAAACCATTCAGTGACCCCTCATGCCCTGTGGATGGGGGCATTGTCATCCTGGAAGAAACCACTCCCATCAGGATAGAAATGTTGCATCACAGGATAAAGGTGATCACTCAGAACAACTTTGTATTGATTTGCAGTGACCCTTCCCTCTTAGGGGACAAGTGGACCCAAACCATGCCAGCAAAATGTCCCCACAGCATAACAGAGCCAGCGGATCCTCTCACTGTAGGGGTCAAGCATTCAGGTTTTTCCTTTAATTTGTCCCTTGTCTGTATATATATTACTTTGTATGTAAAATGCGTTGATTTTTAGACTCATCAGTGGCATCTTTTATTCACCCAGTCCTCCCTTTCCCTTGTTGTAGCATCCAGTGCTGCCTTCTGTGCCAGAGGGTTTGGCATAGCTGTGCAGAGCAGTGACAGCTGTGAGGGAGTTCAAGTCTGGGTCAGAACAAGACCAAACCACACCCACCATCCAGCAGACCGTAGCAGTGTCAAGGGCAAGAATCCACAACAGGTGCCCGTCAGGCTTGGATTTGTATGCATTCAGACAGTAGCAGGCACGGGCTCGGCAGTGGTAAGCTTCAGCAGTTACAATGGTTTCACTGTTCACTGGGCTCTTTGTGATCATTAACACTGACTTTTTAGGACCTCCTCCCACCCTGAAACTTCTAAATCACCACCATCACACCCCCTCTCCTCCTCGCTGGGTGCCACCTCCCTGCATACTGTGCCAGTATTCAGAAACATAAACCCGGGGCACACAGGTGGCTCTGTGGCATGCTCATGCAGAGTGTCTATTCTCCAGGGAGTCTGAGGTGTTGAGGGAAAAGTGTCAGATATGTTGTGGCAGCAAGAAAAACATTCAAGCAGTATCAGACCGCGCAGTTATGCTTTGTCTGATGTTTTGTTGATTTTATACCCAGACCCTGAGAGACACAATACTTTATTTCAGCTTCATCTAAGTGCAGCGGTGGAGGAAGTACTAGGATCTCATACTGATAATGTGAGAGTATTACAAGTAAAAGTTAAGTAAAAGTACATTATTATTATCATCATACATTTTATGTCGTAGCTGGTTGCACTGGAGCTAAGTTACTTTACACACAGTTTGACAACTTAATCTATTAGAATGCATTTCATTTCATAAGATCGTAGAAATCTAGTTACTGCAACGTGTAGTGGAGTACAATATTTACCTCTGAAATCAGGTGGAGTAGAAGTATAAAATAGCATCAAATAGAAATACTTAAAGCAACTTTTTATTTTGTGTTGATTTTGGCGGTCCCTGTGAACAAAGGCGGTAGAGTTTCGCCTAACGTTAAGTTACATGTTTCCTCCATTTCACTCCCTGCTGCAAGGAGATTACTTCACTGGCAGGAGCGCGGATGGCAGCTCCGGAGACAAACCTTCAGTTAGCGGCTGGAGCAACTCAAATTCAGCCAGAGCAAACCTGTTTCCTCTGATATCATGGAAAACTCCGACCCGGTGGCAGGCATTAAGAATAACCATTAGAAACTAATAGAAATAGCCAATCCTCTCGCTGTCGGTCTCGTTTGCTTATGTAGGTCATATAGAGGCATCGGTATTAAATTGAGACTGTTTCATAACCACTTAAAAACTCCATAGAGTACTTTTAAGTCAAGTAAAAGTGCTTTAAAATTGTACTTAGGTACAGTATTTGAGTAATTGTATAAGATTACGTCCTACTGCGGTGGAAGAAGTATTAGGATCCTTTTCTTAAATAGAAATAAAAATACCACAGTGTAAAAATACTCCATTAAAGTAAAAATCCTGCATTTAAAACTTTACTTAAGTACAGAAGTATTATCATCAAAATGTACTTAAAGTATCAAGTAAAAGGACTTATTATAAAGATCAGGCAATATTCTCTATTTTTGTTATTGTCAACAAATCCATTGAAAAGACCCGAAATAACGATGTCTCTCAATACTTTGAGAGGTCCTTCCTAAAACAGCTAAGCACTGTAGTTTTTAGTAAATGTTACTCAAACAGGAGTAAATAGAGTATCTGTTGGAAATAAGCCGCTGATTTGGTGCTCCAGCGAGTATTTACTGCTGCAGTATTAACAGGGTGGTTGAAAATCAAAAGACACTACAGTGCTCACTGAAGTGTTTTTAATCATTCACATCAATGGAGCTCTATGGCACAGAGGAATATAAAGAAATATCAGACCTTGGATACACAGAACATACTTTGTTCTTTTCATGGGATTCATTGGCAATAAGAATAACATAGAATGAGTGTTAAATATATTATTAGATATATTATATTGGATTTTCATTACTGATTCATTGATGTAAAAGCAGCATTTGAATGTTGTCGCTGGCTGAGGCGGAACTCATTGTAACTACATAATGTTGGGTAGCACAGCACATCATATTTTATAAGATAATCATGTGTTTTGTAAGTAAAAAATTAATCTGTAAAGTAACCAGTAACTCAGATTAATGTAGTGGACTATGAAGTACAATATTTCCTCTCTATTTCCTCTTTAGGCCCAGTACATTATAGTTACTTAGTTACTTTCCAAGCCTGTCCGCCATTGCTTAAGTGCTTAAGTGTACGTTTGTTTATCAAGATTTGTCCTTAAAATTTAAAGGTACAGTATGTGTGTGCCTTAGCATTGTCATGTTGTATTTTTTTTCTTTTACCAGCCTTGTTGCTGTGCTTTGATCGCAGTTCTGTCTCCGTCCACAAGAGGATCCATAACACAAAATATCTGATGGTGCATAAAACATGGTTTGTCATGTTTAAAAAGCTTAATGAATGTTTATATTCTACCAGTGTGACACTCTCACCCAGAACATCTGAAGGCGTTGACTTACCACGAGAGCAAATATTGCTATTCAACATTTTGGGGTCGAACCATTCTGACTTGGCCCTATTTTTAGAGGCCGCTCTTTTATGAGGGATGAAGTGTTATAAAAGCTCCGATGACTCCCACTCCTGTCCAAGCATCCCACCCTAATGACCAAAGTCCCCACCCTGAAAGCTTGCTGTGCAAATGGTTGACACGGTATGCTTTGATCTTATAGGTCTGCTCCCCCCACCTCCTCTTAACTCATTATAGAAATCTTTGTCCCACCTTCTGTCTGTTTAATAATGTCAGGAATATTTATCTTTCCCCTGGTGGTCATTAAGACCACATTCTTGCAGCCGTGACCTCTGAGGTCAAAATGTTGTTGACATCACTTCTCTGAGTAATGGTTAGCTATGTCCCTGTTTCTCTATTTGTTCTCCTTTTGACTCGGGGATCGGACACCTGCAAGACAAAGAGATCGGACACCAGAACGCTGGAGGAGAAACAGGGGAGTTATTTGGTTTGGGTAGCAGGTGTGTAGGTCTCCAGTTTTCATATGTGTGTGTGTGAGTGTGTGTCCCGTAAAGGGGCGGTCATTGAATCCCATCCAAACTCAGCGGGAGTCCACAGTGTTCACCGAGGTGTGAAGTGGCCCAGGCCAGGAGTGGATTATAAACCTGGCCTGCATTACAATAGAGGTGAGAAGCAGCAGGGGCCCCACATTACAGCTCAGCAAACAAGACAAAATGCACAAGAACATCCCATGCGTATCCGGGTTTTTTTTTTGAATAGAGACCTGCTGTTTGAAATGATATACAATTAAGCCTCCTGGAGGAAAGAGTAAAGGTCACAGTGGTGGTTAAATGGGTCCCGTAGTAAAAGCATCAAAAAACAGCGGGTCATTAAAGACAGGTTAGACTGGTAAACAACACAGGTTAGATAACATCACAAAAGGCTATTTACATTTTCACACAGTCTTTCAAATGTTTGATGATGTTAAATGATGAGCCTTTTATTCTTTATTTGGCTGATTCTATTGTTGAATAGACACAAAGTTGAATACACCAAAGTATACCGAGACATAAATAGTCAAATATGGTAAGGAGACAAGGATGTTGCAAAGTTTTTCCTGCTTCACTGTAACTTGCAAAATATTATTAAGTTCCTGTAGTAAATATTGTAGTGACAAGACAAAACACAATTATGTAACAGCAAAATAGAGACATGACAGGGCACGAATCGGGTCTTCAGTGCTGCAACTGGAAATGTCGCTGATGAGAGAAAAACTGAGAGACAAATGAGCCATAAGATGTTAAAATGTTCCGTTGAGCAGAGGGGACCTGCAGAATCATGATTCTCTGTGGGTTTGTCACTACAAGCGACTCCTTTTCCATCACACAAAGTCATTTGATCTATTGTTAATATAAACCTATTGATTATAGCAGCTTCAAGTTAGAAACTGTATACTAACCGTTGCTTTCAGTAAGATATGAAATATGGCACTGCTCCATGGACATGACGTGAATGGGGCGTTGATTTTGTTGACCCATAAGATTTTTGTGGGGTGACTCGCACTCAAATGAGGTTTAAATTCCAGGTCATACACCTGTTATAAATGCCTGAATATGAAGTTATTTTTGGTGTGGTAACTTAAAACTTTCTGCTTACACAAAGCCACCGCCCTTTTCAGATCTTTATTTTACTTTCCAGTGACACCACAAGGTCAGTGGTTTCTCTCAGATTTGTGATGCAGGGAAGTGATGCAGACTGTAACAGGACTATTCTGGGACACAGAAAGAACTGTGTATAATTGCTTCACTGTGACAGTATAAAGTACAAGTTTTACAAAACAACCTGAGAACCTATTTATTTCCAATTAGGCGTGAGATGTGTAAAGACGAGATGACATACTTACCTGTCACCCTCAGTCTTCTTTGACACGATCTAAACGAGGCATTTGTGGGATGTCGTCCAGAGCAAGTATATTCGGGGAGTGTTGGGACACGTACAAAGGGCAGTGATGGCATGGCTGGCATGCTTCGGTGGATTTCACGGGCGTCAGCTGCCGAGGTCATCAGATAGTGTAATAACATGACAGAGGTCAATCCTCATAGTGGTCTACTGAGACACATGATGAAGACAGGAGCAGTGGCCTGGTGGGTGGGGGTGAATTTGTTAGGTGCTTTGCGTGCATCTGTGCACCGCCGTAAACTGTAAATAAGGTATGTGGGGCATTATTGTAAGGCACTTGTATTATTAAGGCCTTATAACATAACATAGAGGATATTTTTTTGAGAAGAAAAGTGCACTTTTAGGGGCATACAGTATTAAACCTTTATTAAATAGCCAGCAGTAGAGAGATGACAGGAAATGAAGGAAGAGAGAAATGAGGAATGACATGCATCAAAGGTCCCTGGCAGGACGTGAGCAGGGACGTAGCGGCTCATAGTCAGCACCCTAACCTCATAATACAGGAATATGGGCAGGTTGCACAGACAAAGCCTTGTGTGAAAGAGTCAAAAGTGACATTAAAGGGTTAGTTCACCCAAATTAGGAAAAAAACTGAAATTAACATTCTTATTAGGGACTTCTCTCTACCAAAGAAATAGTCCCTATGAAAACTGTCAACAGCAAGGTTTGTGGATTATCCAGAGTAACAGTGACACTGTATTTGGACTGACATCTGGACTGAGATGAAATGTAATGTAAATGTAAATGTAATTTAATTCAGCAGATTAATTTTCAATAGTTTGAGCACCACAAACTTTCATTGACCTCTATTGTATTGAATATTCTACCTATATAAATAAGGAACTGCCTTGCATGCAGTATTTTTTAAAATTAAACTTAAATTATGGTTAAAATCTACTGAGATGTACAGTGTTTGATTGTGTTGTTTTAGACTGTTTAGACAAAGTGCTACTCCAGTTTTTCTTTCTTTTTTGTCAACTTGACAATGCATAATCTTTAGTTGTGCAAGGACTATGGGTGCAAATTAGCTGCTGAGCCAACCTTGCCACGTTTACATTGATGTTTTTAGAATTTCACTGTGTGTTGTCTCCTGTCCTGTGAATAAAGAAAGAGACAATAAACTATAAGTAAGAGAGAAAATGTGTTTTTCATAATTTGGATGAACTGATTTTTTAACATTTGGTTTAATTACTTCATAGTGTGATTTCATATATCGTTTACATGGATTATACCCTTTAGATTCTAAGTAATATGTACAAATCAACATGCAAAGCAGTGCGTCCCTTCAAACTGAATCACATTTTTGTTCGAGTAAAACACTGATTGTAATTGTACAAAATGAGGCAAATAGCATTTAAGTGTCATTGAAGTGGGCTGTACTTTCCTGTCAGTTTAAAGGCATGAAAGACGAAGCGCAGACAAACATCCACTCATGCTTCCCTTGAAAATGCTTTCCTGCACACACGCCCGCATGCACATGCACACAAACAAACATCCTCCCTCGCCTCACACAGCCTCGCAGAGAACAGAGGGGGGAGGGGCAAAGAGAGGATGATGTCACCTTTGTAGACAGCTAAGCCGAGGCTTGAGATAATGGTGACATTTCAGGGAAGGTGATGTCATTCTTCCACTGCTTCCTCCCCTCCTCCCTTTCTTTCCCCTCCTGTCCTCCTCCCTCCCTCCCTCCCTCCTCTCCTCATCATCAGTGCAGGTGGCTGGCCAGGCTATTTGAATCACAGCGCAGAAGAATTAGCTTTTGAATAGGCACACAGCATACAGGCAATGTGAACCCAGCCCCCCGTGCTGTACTCATAGCTGTGATGTGTGAGACTCTTAATGTGTGTGGGTGTCCGAATGTGGGTGTTATGTGTTTTAATGTGTGGGTGTGTGTGTGTGTGCGTTTGGATATGGCTGTGCTTTCTTTTACGCTGTTTAACCGGCATTTTGTTTTCTGATGTCAACTTGTTGTCAAAGCATTTGTTTACATCACTACACGCGTGATCTGTGTGGCAGCATGTGCGCGGCCTGCATGTCTATGCCGCCCGTGTGCACGCATGTGTATGTAGATGGGATTTCTGCCCTCCATCCCAGTTGCCCACTGAGACCAATCAAGCAGAGAGCTGCCAGGCTGCAGGGCTGGTTGGCACTGGAGTCCCTCGCTGAGCTCCTCGCCCTGAGGATCTGCTCATTTAAGGTTTTCCTGACTTCACACAAACCCTATTTCTTTCCAGAAATGTCTTATATTATGTATTATAGTCAGCGGTTAAGGCTTAAGCGTTTTTGATCCGCTCCAAAGCCTCATGCTGGCTGTAAAAATGTGCATGCTGTGGGGTAGTTTTATTCAAAGAGGATTCAGAAACAAGACATGTGTGCAAAAACATATAATATATACCTTCAACAAAACACATGATTCCTATATGGTCTAAAAAGGCAACTTCACTTTCCAGAAAGTTTAATCCGAAGACTTACCGGGCATTTGCATATTATGGAGATTTGGTTTAACCTACTTCAGCGCACTGGGCTGATTGCCACAGATAGTGATGCTTCAAAGCCCAAAGGCTGTTGTACCTCTAGTCTCACCGCTGAGCTCGAGGCTGCTCACCGGTAGTATTTTTATCCCTGAAAACTCACCGCTAGTGTGCTGCACTTTCACTCTGCCAAGTTCTGGTACGCTGTCTTTCTTCCCCTGTCGAGAGGACTCAAAGCAGCGTGTGTGAGCTGTAAACAAGTTCCCACCCCCCACCCACACCGCCACACACACACACACACTCACACTCAGGCTGTATCTGGGCAAAAAGAGCTTTCTGAAACCATAAGCATCTGTCTTATCATATGATTGCTTTTCGTATGTCACACACTTGAATCACGGGGCACAGAAGGCTTCCCTTCACACCTAGAGGAAGTCGACCAGAAACCAGAGCACATGCTACAACTGTAGAAAGAACAACTGTCCACGAATGTGTGCAGAATATGAAGCAATAACAAGGCAGCATGGCAGCTAAACACTGCGGAAATGTAACACATGGCACGCTGTTATTGACTCCTCACAACACACAAACTGTAGCTGTGAAACGTAGCAATGTTTTCTTTCTAATTCTCTGGTTATTATTCCTGTATTACATCATTTTTGGCAAATTTCAGACTGGATGCAGTGCGTTCACCATCAGCAAGTTTTTAATTCAAGTTAGAGTAAACATTTGACATTTGAATATCTGTGGGAATATTAGTATGCATGTGAAGCTTTAAAGAAAAACTATTATTAAAATATTATATATTACATAATGATGATATAGTGATATTGGGTTTTAGCCAATGACAGACCATTATGTTAGATAACAAGGCTGCAGGATTAGCTTCCTTTAGAATAAACTGTTTTCAAAGAGTTTGAGATGTGGAAATTATATGAGGTGTCAAAGAGCTCGAGTGTGCTTGATTAAATCATGTTTGGCAAATCAAACACACCCACTCAAACACACACACACTTATTTTTTTCATCTCATTTGACCTGGTTTTAAGACTTTTCAGCACTGTAAAGAGAGCTGCACCTGTACGTAGCCCGAGATAAAAGTAAATTACTGAATGATAACATGTGGTGTGATGTTTACACGCTTAGCACTCGTGTCGACTAGTGAAAAAGCTTTCCCTCTTCAGGCTGAGGATCCATAGCAAAAAACGGCACAGTGAAAATATTTACTGTACTCTGAGTGAAAGAAAATTGCCTTTTCCAAGTGCTGACAGAGTCTGAGAGTTAAAATCATTCAGCATGAAGTGCCATGAGTGCGGAAGAGGTTTCTGATGTGTAGCGTGCAACAGCCTTTTTTACATTATGCGAGTAATTCCACCTCGCAGTGTCTCCCCAGGGAGCCCTTTTCAACCTGAAATGCAAAGTTAAGTTGATATACATCATTTTCAGTTTGATTGCCTCACCTGATGTGTGAAAATTGCACTGGTGACTAACGGGATGTAGCATCAATTATTGAAACCTTAATATACCGCATGTGCTCTTGAGGTATGGCTGGTAAATCATTCATATCTTGGCGACTTTGGACATATACAGACTCACATTTTATGGGCCCTGAAACTCGTCTGTTGCACACATACACACATTTGACTCGTGGAGAATATGAGGGGAAATGAGAGACATGTGATGGGAAGTTGTTTTAATTTACCAAAACAACAGACAGGTGCACTTGCACATGAATTACCTCGCATCACTGTTTGGTAAACATACAGTCAGATGTAGTGACAGATGGCACTCTCAATCCAGGAACATTCATCTGTGATACACTGGTAATCATGATCGGAGGGTCCCCTAGGACGCTGTGCTGTCAGGCTGATGGACTCATTAGACACGCGTTAGTGTCTGTACAGGAGTGGGCCTGTTTCTGTCACCCCTGGGCTGTTTGTGACACAGCTTCTCCACACTGGATGGATAGTAGAAACACTAATTAAGATACAGGTAGGCTACAGAGCTGCTGGGGAAACTTTCTAGGTAATCAAATCAAAATGGTACTACTTTCTTTATCATGTTTTAACTATTGGGATTTATTTATGGTTATTAAATCATTAAATCATTTATTGATGTTTTATAGATCAGAAGTCAGACATTCATAACAGATTTAGGTTGAGGAAAGTCCCTTTAAGTGGTGTATCTCCTCCTCCTCCTCTTTTTCATTGGCCTTTTAATTCATCCTGATGGCTTATTAGAAAGTGAGAAACCCATGACCTTTTTTTAATGACTTATTAACATTATCAACTGCAGACTTGATGGCTTATGAGAAAGTGAGGAGGTCATGATTTTCTCACCATATAATAAGCCATCAGCCCTGCAGTTGCGAATGTTTATACTGTTAGAAAATAAATAAAATGTTCACAAAAAAAGATTTTGGATGAGATGCTTTGCAGCTGTGCAAGTGGTCGAGCATTCAGTTCATTAATGCAGGCTGCGGGCATGATAAATTAAAGAGCTAAAAAGACAAAGCACGTTATGCTAGAGGAGGATATACACCTGCCAAATTGATTTTTTACAAGCTGGCAACCCAAACACTTTTTCCCGAGTAGCTTTTGGTGCATTTGTGCCTTTATTTTGATAGTGACATTAACAGGAGGACAGGAGGGATGACATGCCACAAAGGTCTATATAATAACTGCTTTGGTTTGATTGGTAAGACATTAATGCATTCGTAGCATTAGTAGTTAAAATTGAATTAGAGTCTGTCTTGATAAGCTCCATCAATTTAATCAAAATGAAATGAAGTGTGTCACCATATTATCAGGTCATCATACTCCAAGGTCTCAAACTCAGTGACCCGACTGGTTTCAGCCACCAAAGTAACAAAGTGGCTGACATTCCTGAGGTGGATTTCCCCTGACCTGGCTGACAACATGCAACAGGAATGCTGTGATGTGATTGGTTTAGGCCCTTTTGCACTTCTGATGCCCATTGTTGGCCATCTCGGCTGTGGCCTTTCCTGTGAATCCCCCTCGTACGAGCACACGGGTGATGTTTATGAACTGCAGGTGGCTCCTGAGGGGTCACAGGGGTCCCAGAGGGAGACCGCAGAAGAGCTGCTTAGGGGATGACATCATTAATCCTGATGTGTCGACGCCTCAATCACCACAGGAGCGGAGGCTGTGTGTGCTGAAATGTGTGTGTGTGTGTATGTGCATGTACGTGTGCGTGGGAGGTGATCCTGATGTCATTGTTTGCCTCCGTTGCTTCCACAAAGTCCTGTCCACCCACCTAAAAGAGGGGCGAAAGTTTTTGCAGCTATTTCTGTCCACCCGCATGCCTCTCCCTTGACTTTATACTGAACAAACACTCACTTCCCCTGCTAAATCAGGGTGACTTCAAAGCCATTGCTCTAAAAAAAAACCCCCAGTCTCTCAACCTGTAGGGCTTTTCAGGAAAAAAGAAGTCAGCTTGTGGAAGTTGTGGCAGCCATTTATGTCCAGTCTGGTCAGATGAGGTTCACTTCTGGGAATGTAGTGGCCCTGTAAGAGCTCTCGGACTACAAATATTAAACCAATACTAAAAATAACACCACAAGATCACTTTAAAATCATATTTAAGAAATGAGAAGGATTATGAATGAAAAAATGACTATTTTATGAGTTTTCTAATGAACACTGTGACAAAAACTGACTTGTTGGTTAAAGATGGCAAACTGTTGCTCTGAGATGACAGTGGGGTTAAAGTTCAAATCAACCAAGTAAAAACACATTGAACATCATCTTCCAGTTTTTAATGAGGTTTCCACAGCAGGTACTGTAATGAACCTCTGAACATGCGAGAGTAGATCATGTCCTCACAACAATGTGTAACGGAAATGCAAAGGCAGTAGCTTGTCATTTACACTGTTGGATGATGACGACTTGGTATAGATAGAAATAATGGAGGTGTACGCTTTTGCTTTCATTTGTTCAGTATGAGTGAGTAAGAAATGCAATACAGCTCTTAGGGAATCCAAGGTTGTTTGGTTTGTCTTTTTTTATGCAGATTTGTGAGAAACTAGACGGGGCTCAGGGTTTCTGATCTCATCCTGTGCCACGGGGGAGAGTCGCACAAACAAGGTCAAAGGTCATTTAATGCATGCGACCTCAGGGCTCTCAATCCTCCTTCAGCATTTAAACCATACTTGTGACTTAAGTCGTGGACTTACAGGCATCAAAGGAGGCTAAACGGATGGCTGGATCTTGTATTCACTCAGAGGTTTAGTGATGAGCTACTTACAACAATGGCAGCCCTTGTTTGTTTAATTATCTATTAAACATTTTTATTGGCTTCACTATAAAAAATATGCAGCCCAGTAACAGCGGGCATCATCTGGAACCGTGGTTGTATTTCCCTCCATGGTGGCAACAAGCAAGACCCGGCTTTGTGTAAAAGACACTGTAATTAAGTGATGGTGTCATCCGTAACATAACCCTTTTCATGGGTTGTTTACACGGCTTCGTTTGATCCCACACCAGTTGTGCTACCAGACGTGGCGGTGGCGCTTGTAGGGAGGGGCGGGGCACATGCTTATTCAGAGAGACTTAGCAGACAAACAATGAACAAAATCAGTCAAGGAACAGTATGCAAAATGAGCCATGAAGGTTGCAGCGTGAATGTTACTGATACCAACTTACATACTTACTGTGATGTATGGCATGGACTGGCTTGATGTGGATAATGATTTAAAAAAAAAATACTGCTTATGAGACAAGATGGCTCTTGGGTGTTATTTTTTATGACATGCATAAAATGTATTCATGACATTCAGTCAAATGATGTCATGTTCTGTAGGCTACAGCTCTGACATATGCATAAATGCCATTTTGCAGACACTTTTCTTTATATTCTGTGATGTGCCTTACAGGAACATACTGTACAAGTCATTTTTAGCATGAGTAGAAAGACTATTCAACAGTTCACACATGCAAGAAATAACAATCATCCTTACTGCATCTTTACTTTTGCACAATGTCTCAATGTCTGATGTAAAAGTAAAGCTTGCATCATGTTTTTTGTGTAATTTTAATCTTAATGACAACTTTGAGGCCAACAGTGAAAGTCCCCAAAACTCCTTAAGCCACACAGGAAATGAGGTCATCTCCTCTGCCGAGTCACTATACCGGCTACTGAACACATGACATCATTGTGGGTTTGGTTACGCTTGGCTCCCCTGCAGTGTGTTTGTGTGTTTGAGATAATTATGTCTTTGTGATGTCACTAAGGTCATTGAAAAACTGAACTATTTCCACAATATGTTATTACTTTATTGTATTATAAATTATGATATTCAGAATTCAAAACAGCTGTATCTCTGTGCTCAATGGAAAATGGCTGTGAGACATTCACAGGTAACTATCTATATTTTCCGTATGTGACTCATATTGTTCTTGTTATCTTTTGTCGGAGGAAAAAACTTTCCATCAAATTCTCCATCACAGTTTTTTGCTTCAGAGACAACTCTACCTATCCCCTGTTCGTTGTAGCACACAAGACACAGTGAGATGTATTTCCAAAGCTGTTCACTCTGTCCTTATTGCACCCAGATCTGTACTTCCATTCCTTCACTGCTAAAAAGCGGAGGCAGTCATGCTGACAGTTGCCTCTCTTCAAAGCCACTTTAATGGCACGTCAATTCCTGCTTCCCCTGGGACGGTGACTGGGGGAAGATGAGGAGACTGACTGTGACTGCTGGCTATGGAGGACCAGCCAGCTGCAGCTCATACCCACTATGCCAAAATCTACTCATCCTCTCTCAAGTAGGCAGAGACATATTCGCCTTTGTGAACTCCTGAATTTAAGGCATGGCTGTCACCATGCTGTCTGAGCGTGTGAGCCCTCCTGGATGATGATCGTTTCATCCACACAAAAACGCCCTGAGCAGAAGACAATGTCTCCAGCCATTACTGCTAGTTAGGTGCCTACCTGGTATATTCTATTATTAACTAGGCAGAGGAGAAATCTCTTACAATTAAAATTATCTGCCGTGGAAACATCTTCATAAATATTTGATGCCATTTCTTGAAAATCCTAAGACAGATTTTGAACACAGCTCATTAAGTCATCATATTTTATGCTCAAGCTTTGAACACAAGTGGCATCATCTCCTGACTTGACATTGATCTTTAGCTTTTATCACCATGTATCCCTCCACTTTGTGTCTCTCAGATATGGCATGGCCTGAAGTAAAGTAACATATTCTTAGCCAAACTGGTGGTGTGGACCGCTTTGCTTGCGACTGAAATATCTCAACAGCTATTGGATGGATTACTGTGAAGTTTGGTACAGTCATTCATATCCCACTCTGAATGAACTGTAAAAACTTTGATGATCCAGCTGAAATTAAAATGCATTTATTTTGTCTGCTACAGCACACACACGTCCTGTGTTCTCCTTTAAGAAAAAAATCTGAAATTTGTAGAGAAATTTATATTTAATATGTTTGGGTTTAAAGATGGCTCCCCCTATTTCCACATTAATTAACTGAAATACCATTAGTTTTCTGTCTGTTTACGCAGATGAAGAACTTGTTACAATACAGCCTGCCACACAACACAAGAGCCAAAGACTTTGAACATCAACCCAGGTTACTCTTCCTGCTACATGAACATGATCACATCTTGTCGTCGAATAAGCGACCAAACAAACACCCACCAGGGAAAAGTGTACCACTCAGGTCAGTTTGCAGGCTTTATAGCTAATCAGCTGTTCAGCAGCAGCACATCAAACAGCATTTTAATGTATCCGTAAATATAACTTTGATCTGTTTAGATGTTGGTGTGGTCCGTGCTCTTCAACACTACTGCTAACAACGCATTGTCTGCCCATTGCTTGTAAGCTGCTGCACACCTTTGTTCACTTTTTCTCTCGTTCCCCTGCTAGTACTCAGCCTGCCAGCTGCTGTCAGCCAATCACAGACACCGACACGCCCCTCCAGCTAGCTGAGAGGAAAAGGAGTATGTCTAATTTCTCCCCAAAGACCAAGTGCTAATTAGCAAATGTTAGCTTGCTAACACTCTAAACTAAAATGGTGAACATGGTAAACATTATACCTGCTAAAAATTAGCATGTTAGCATTGTCATTGTGAGCATGTTAGCTTGTTAACGTTACCATGTAGCTCAAAGCACTGCTGTGTCTACGTACAGCCACACAGACCCACTAACATTGCTATAGACTCTTGTTCTTGTTAATGTATTGGGGAATTTCCAAATCTTTGTCAAAGCAATGTTTGGAGTGTGGTATAGCCATTCCTCCCACACACACACACACACACACACACACAGTGAATTCAGGACAACCCATTAATTCCACTGACTGCATGCTGCGGGAATGTGCTGGTCGTCAAAAGCAGGTGGTCCCGGCCACAGGTGTGTTTGTCAAATTCTCTGCTCGAAAAGGAGCCACATCTGTCGAAACGGTACAAGGAGTATTCCGGTACCAATACCATCCTGGCACACAGACTGCTAACATCTGCTGCCCATGTGCT
The DNA here is from genome assembly GCA_003416845.1 of Oplegnathus fasciatus. Classification (NCBI taxonomy): domain Eukaryota; kingdom Metazoa; phylum Chordata; class Actinopteri; order Centrarchiformes; family Oplegnathidae; genus Oplegnathus; species Oplegnathus fasciatus. The sequence continues at coordinate 698,331 of NTHP01000294.1, read as the reverse complement.
GTATGCAGCAGTAACAGAGAGCTGTGTAAGGCTCAGTCACCCAAAAAGCAAAGCCCCTGGGAAATGAGGAAGGAAGCCAGAGTAAAGACAGTAAAATTAATTTGCAGCTCAGTCATGCAGCCTCCTCCTTCTTTCTTAAATTGACCAGAAAATAGAATTTCACAAGCATAAAATTTCTCTGTGGTAACTGGATCATTTCTTAACACCGATTGACAAATTTCAGCAAAGCCGCTGCTGAGGGGTACAAAATTGCATTCAGCATATTCTAACATTTGAGGTGTGAAGCATGGTGGGTGTTAGTTAAAATGCTTTGCACCACCACTCTAGTGTGCACAGACTGAGCTACTGGATAATGGCTGTCTAATTAAGACAACCTTAAAATTATTCAAAACATGCCCAGGACTGGCTGACTTGGTTACAGCATATCTGTCTTCCCCTGCTAGATATTCTCCAGGTCTTTATTTTCAGGAAGACGGTGGAAATCAGGGCTCACGCTGTGTCCCTGCGTGGCTTGCTCGAGTGCCACTGCTTTAATGTGAGGAGCGCTTGCGACTGACGATATGGGCAAAGTCTGTCCTCAGATCTTCAGAGGCGCCGGTAGATCAGAGGGTGGCTGTCACACCTCCAGGCAATCTTCCGCAACAGAGTGGAGATCCTTCAGAGCTGCTGACCCCCCTGAGATACACCGGGGCTGCCCAGGAAGCTGCACAAGTGTGAGAGATTTCAAAAGAAAGGAGCAGCTGCTCAATTGGTTTTGGTTGCTGTATCTCTAAACCATGTCAGAGAGGTGATGTTGTGAAATTCTTGTGGGTCTTTTATGTCCACTAATCCAAGACTGGTTAATTGATTTGGTTGATAAATGATTTTTGGAAAAGTTCCTATGTAGGTCAGAGCTGAATGAATAAACGAGATCCAATTGAAGCTAAGTTCCCAGCATTTGTATAATTTAAAATTCTCTTTCCATGAGGGGTATATTCACTTTTTAATTATACCCACAATAACAACCATGCACTTGGTGTGTCAAGATGATAAGAACAAGGCTAAGCAGTATTTGGAAGATTTATAGCCAAACGTTATGGACCTCTTCTAATATGAATGAATATTTCATATGTTAATCCCTTCCTTGGCATTTCCTGCTAAAGTAATTATTTGCATGATAATACTACATCTTGTGGGATCAAAACTAAGAGGAAGTGTGTGTGTCAATGTATAGAGGAAGAGAGGATTTTGCTGTCTATTCACAGACCTGTCCAACAGCTTTCATTTTTTCTGCTCTCTCTGCCAGTCCTTTCCGGCGATGGTGATGTGCTTAAAATGCTGAACGCACACTGTTTTCATGGAGACAATACCTTTATGCTTTATTTCCTGGAATTATTCCCTTTGGCTTGGTGCGCTGCTGTATCCATTTAGCTTCACACAGACAGCGGAGGCGATCCTCTACAGGCCAAACAAAAAAAAGTTGAATAGGTCATTTCACGGATGAGCACAGCTACCGCTGATCCCCCCCAGAAACCCAAGGATATGTAAATCCCTATAGCTTGGAGGGATGACGTAATACAAAACATAAAATCTTCAAAATCATTACACATATCGGCTTCCGAGAAGTGCCTAGACTGGTGAAAGACGGAGCCATGTATTGAAAGGGAGGATTTATGGTCCCATACAATGCTACTTTTAAATTAGGTGAGTCATCAGATGCTCCAGGCCATTTGGAAAGGCCCTCAAGGGCTGTTTGTCTTGAAGTCATCCCCTCTGACATTAATGAGGCCTTGGCAAAGAAAGAAACTAAGATTGCCGACCTTTAACAAGTTGGATAAAGGTCTGAGCAGGAAATAAAGTTTAGTGCTGACCCTGTTACAGCAAGGTCTGCAAAATCTCTTGGGGTGCTGACAGTTCACTTTTCAACTTTGAAGATCAAACATGATTTATTTTAGGTTATAGGGCTTGCTAGGCTTCCTTTAATCTCACCTGCACACACCATGTGTGCTTAGCTCCCATGAGCTAATATTCATCTTGACAACAAGTATATGGTAGAAACTCACATCTAAGATATCACAAAAGTACATTTCCCTATGAGAAATCCTCCTGTGATGACTGCTAAACGCAATGTGATCTTTATCTCATAATTCCTCAGGCTACCATGGACCCAGGGGACTCCTAATAGGAATTCATTTGGGGAACAAAGTCAGCTTCTATCATATACAACAGAGCATGCATACTGACTAACTCAAATGCATATGCACACCCACACACATACAAGCTGCAGGAGGGCAGGGCTAACAACAAAGGATTAAAGTCCTGTTTTTACCTGGAGACTGCACTCTTCACCGAGTAAGTATAAGAAATATTCCATTTACGGGGAATACGCATATTCACTTTCATGCCAAGAGTTAGATGAGAAGATCGATACCAGTCTCATGTCTGTCCGTTCAGTATGGAGCTACAGCCAGCAGCCATTTAGCTTAGCTTAGCTTAGCACAAAGACTGGAATTAGGGGGAAACAGCTAGCCTGGCTCTGTCCAAAAGTAATAAATCCATCTCTAAAGCTCACTAATTAACATGCTCTATCTCGTTTGTTTAATCTGCACAAAAACCAACGTGTAAAAACGACACACTGTGGTTATGTGCCAAACTACAGCCTCGGACATACTTTCCACGCTCATCTGTGGACTTGTACCGGTCGTGCACATGCAGTTCCGTTCATACTAGAATTGAGGGTCTGCGTCGGTCTGGCTTTCCATGCATGCGCATTTCCCGATCCACTCTCCATTCCAGTTGGTAACAGTAACATATTCTAATTATGTGAAGAACAATTAGTCAGCATTGATAACATTGGTAATATGTATGCAGTAGCAACTCAAAAATGCAGGATTATTTCATGCCATACTAATCATGTGTGTACACTCGCCAGCCACACTCAAAACAATAGACTGTAGCTATGGCCGGTAGCTACCTTGCTAAGTAGTGGCTAGCTTGTATTGATTGTGGCCACTCATCCTGTATTCTTTCAAAGATGAATTATATAAATGTGGGCAACGGCAGATCTCCTCGCACAACCTCTCGTCCATTTTATTATCTGGAGCATGCGCAGTTGGTGCGCATTTACGTCAGACTGACCAAAGCGGACCCTTGCGGACCCTCGCGGACACGAAAAGTATGAATCTGGCTTACTTCTTGGCCAGGAGCAGTGACTTCCTGGAGTCTTGTTGTCACAGCGAGGTTGCCAGGCAACCAGCAGATGTAACACATTAATTAGTGAGCTTTAGAGGTGCTTCATCTTTCTCATCCAACTCAGCAAGAAAGCGAGTGTATTTTCCAAAATGTGGAACTACTGCTTTAGTAGTCTTGAATTTCTCTTAGTTGCCGGTTTAGTAGGTACACCTGGCTAAAACTAATGCAGTATGAAGGCGTGTTCGGACAGAAATCGAAGCGTCATTTGTGCAAATTTGGCTGCTGGACCATTTCTGTTTATTCACCCCAAACTGTGAATATACCAACTGTACATTTAGCTGTAAGCTAGCTAACACGCGTATGCATCAGTGGTGTCTGTGGGAATGTGCCTCTGTGTTTGTGTTCAGCTCAGCTTCTGACTGATCTCAGAACTCCTCAGAAACTCCAGTCCTCTCTGTTATTTCCCTCCAGTCTCGAGGGAAGCTTTATTGCAGGGCTGTTGTGGTAGACCGCATTAGTTTTAGCTAGGTGTGCTGAATAAACTGTTGAGTGAGTGCATTAGAGTGCAGTAAAACCTTTGACATCACCTCTAACTGGAGAAACGTTTTTTGGCCGCAGTTTTGTTTGACTCATGCGTATCTTGAGTTGAGTGATGAGAGATGTGAGTGATACTTCCTTCATGTCATTACATGAAAAACACACTTTCTGGTAGGTTTAATAAAGCACAAACGGTCTATTGTACCAGTGGTAAAGAGCTTGGAAACACTTATTAGCTCCAAATTACAATTTCAAATGAAACATTCAGCGCAGAATAAATAACACAGTGCAGCATTTATTGTTGAAAGCAAAAATAAATTCTCTAATATAGATTCAGATTATCGTCCAACCCGAGTAAACTAATTTGTTAGGGAGCTATGAGCAATTTCTGTGTTGGATGGTAATGTTGTTTTTACTAATCATAGCAGTATAATGTTCCTGCCTGAGTGAGTTTTCGCCTGCAGTTATGTTAAATTAGGCAGTATGCATGGCATGCTCAATTCGCAGAATTATTTGAGTCCTTCTCTCCCCCAACTCATTAACTATTCAATGTGAACTCCTGATCCTGCGGGGTATTGACATTAATTCCCCACACTACTGGAGCAAGCACTTTGGAATGTTTAAAAAGACTCTGCGAACCTCGCCCGGGCTGCCTTCAAAAGCAAAGTTTTTCAAAACAAACTAACCATTTGCTAATTTGTGTCTTGCAACTCGCCCGGAGAACAGCCCTGTCAAATGCTGCATTATTAAGTGAAAAGCTAATTACGCCTTTCACTGGCCCGTGTCCATTACAAGCAACACAATAACAAGCTCATCAGCAGCAACAACAGGAAGAGCACTTGTGCTGTTTAACAAGTTGTTGATCTCAAGCTTTTTAATCCCGCGCTGACATGATGAGGTAGACTTGTTACTAGGATCTTGTTCTGCTTCTGCTTGTCTAAACCAATCCCATTTCAGCAGTGCAGTCTTTGCCTTGACCTTGGGCAGAGGATTTCCTTGAGGGCAGGGTGGCCACTCTGGAAGTTGAACGAACTGGCTGAGGGTGGAGGAAACAGAGCAGCTAGTGCTGAGGCAGGCAGAGAAATGTATGAATGACTGCAAAGAGGAGAGCATCAAGCCAATCAGAACAAAGAGGAAATCTGTGAGCCAATCACAGACAGCTTTTCTTCTCTCCCTCTAGCGTCTCCCTGACTTCTTCTCCTGACTGTTACCAGGTCACTGTGCCTGCCCGCGCCTCTGAATAATCTGTTTCATTGGGTCAGTGTGCCTCTCACAACGCGCCTGACTGGCTGGTTGAGCATACGCGGTTGCTAGGGAGCTCAGCCAATCAGAGCAAGGCGGAAGTTTCCCCTCGGTTTCTAGGCAGGTTTCACGTGCTGTAGATGTTTTGGCGGGAGAGCGAGAGAGCAGGGGCGGGAGGGGCGGCTGCAGGGTGAAGTGGAGCATGTGATTGTGTGTGCATGTGTGTGAGAGCGAGCGGGTGTGTGTATGTGCATGTGCAAGTTGAGTGTGCATGTTTGTGAGCGCGTGTTCATTTTGCCCTGCCTCTTGCTTTCTGATGCAACATCGAACTGTGTCTCCTGGGCTACTAGGGGACCTTGTTATGTTTTTTTTTTTCTTCCTGTCCTCGCAGGAAACGAGAACCAATTGCTGTGCTGTTGCCATCGGAGCGGGGAGGTTTGTTTTCCCTCCACTTTCATCCCTGGTACCTCCCCATCGACAGTTACCGTAGAAACAAGAGCAACTCCAACTCTATTTCCATCCATGTCTCCTTCCTTCAATGATTTATCGTTGCTTTCTTTTTTTAATCCACTGCACAGTGCCTACCTACCAACACTTTAGCAGCCAATGAAGTATTTAGAAAATTGTGTGACATCTCTGAAGAGGAACTGTATAAAAGCAGAGATGAAGAACTGCAGGAGCACATGCTGAGGTACATCTTGTACAGTGGCACCTGAACTTCTGTCAGAGCTCAAAACACGTCGAGATTGCGAGGTAACAAGATTAACCGTCTCTGTGTTTCACAGAATGGCTTGGTCTCCCCCACCCTAAAAAACAAACTCAGACATATCTTTCACCAACATGTTATCTCCCCCACCCCCCTTGAACCCACTGTTAACAGAAGGAAGCAGTTCATCACATCTGACATGGGCTTCCCAAAATCCCATTATTGCTACTTGAGTGCACACTGAGTTACAAGAATTAAACTGGAGAGCAGCAAGTGAGTGGACAGACGACCACTGTGCATCCACTTCATTCTCCCTCCAAACACAACAAGGAAGGGTTGAGCAACCTCAAAGTGACATGCTCAATTATATCTCAGAGTCACAAACGCCAGGACTAATTTGACCATGAGACACATGGGAACCAGAATTTGGGTTTCTATAGTTTCTTTATTAAAGGATAATTCTGTTTTATTACAACTTGTTTCTTATTTTGATAGTTTTGGGCATCATTCATATTGGTATGAATAAAACTGTACTCACCAAGTTAATTGCTGAAGTCTGGGATGACGGCAACATTGCTAAAAAGAAGTCAGACGGAGTGAGAAACTTCCAATGCAAAGCTATTCTCACTTTATACAATATGGGAACAATGGTATAGTTACGGTTAGGGAAAGATTGTGGTTATGGCAAATAAGCTATGGTTAGGTTACAGTTAGGGTTAAGCAACAAAAACATTTGGTTAAGTGTAGAGAAGGATTGTGGTCACATTTACTAAAAATGCAGACGTTAATTGCAGGTCAGGGGGCACAAACTCTGGTCTCCTGCATGAAAGTCAGACTCGCTACACTCCTATCCAATTACACTGGTGAGTGAAGTGATATCATAAGATCATTAGAAAACTACAGCCAAACTGACCCAAACTACAATAATAAGATCTGCGTTTTAATAAACCCAAAATTATCCTTTAAATTCTCAAACATCGCTACAAGATTCTGCACAGAGGTTTAGAGTCCAAAGAGCACTTTGTCACTGGTAATTCAAAAGGCTGCCGGTTCTGGTTACCTTTTTAACTGCAAGGCCAACCAAAAGGCTCAATTATAATAGTTTTCTAACACTTTGCATAATGATGAGTATGTCTATAAAGAGTTATCTAATTCATAAGATTTCTAGGAGCAGTGAGTCAATCAGCTCTGACTGATGAAGTGTTGGAGCCTGTTGGATAAGTGTTGAATCGTCTTCAAGACCAAACAAGTCTGCCTGCCTTTGACTCATAACTCCCAGATAAACTATTTGGACAAGTGTGTCATATGATACAATCAAATCATAATGAAATGCTGAGTAAAATCACACTGGATTTCAAGTAATAAAAGATATAGTCTAGCGATATCAAACAGCAACAATGCCACAACAACGATAAACAGCTATACACCAGTGTAAGGACACCTGCAAGTTGGAATTGTTTTGGATGTTGCACAGGTGTCACCAGGCTGCCAGTCTGCCTGACAAATGGTTTGTTTACCACCTGAGCCGCCGCTGCTGCTCAGTAATCATTAAGTGTTCATTTACTTCAACTTGCCATCGCAGCTTGAAACACGCGAAGACAAACTGGAAGACACAGTGCAACAAATTAATTTCCATACAACATTCATCTAAAACAAGCCCAGTAGTACTTCTGTATTGGATTTCATTTAATTTATGGCATTAAAGTGGTGTCAAAAAAGGCGTAGTTGTAAGGAAGTGTTTCCCCTGGGGTGGTTCTGGGCTTCAAATGTGTTACCTTTGGATGAACTCTGGGAGAGCCACGTTCATTGGCTGAGCCCCTGCTGTACCTGTGGTTAAAATCAAGAGGTGTTGACAGAATAGGCAGGAGGAGGAGGGGGTGGAGGCGGACAGAGGTTTCCAATAACCTGTGAAAACTTGGCATGTCTGTCGTGAAATTTCACAATCAATTTATGTGAAAAACAGCCTCCTAAAACAGGGTTTAGGTAGGTAATTAAATGGCAAGGGGATCGAAACCGTAAAATTGTGATGCGAGAGTGCATGCAGTACAAGCACAAACACTGATGGAGTTGTTTGGGTGTGGAACGGATTGAAGATTGAAGACAAAGCGTCTGGACGTCAGGCACCATTAGGGAGAAAGCCACAAAGCAAATTGTATCATTATGCAGTGAACTTTGAAAAATTTCAACATCCAGAGCCTTATCACCTCTGCTGGCAGCATGTAGTCAGAAATAACTCACTGTGGATAATTTTTGACTGCCTCACTGGGGAAAATTGCTCGAATAAAAATGGGCCGGGACACATTGCCTGCCACCGCAGCTGACACATTAGAGGTACTGGAAGTTTCAGTTTAGATGACAAGTTCTGAGTTCAGCGCCAACACAAAGGCTGTTTTCCCTCTTCAAAGGGGTTGAAGCGGCGCGCTTGAAAGTAAAAGACAGCAAATGACTTAAAACAGCGGATGAGATTGCACAATGCAGTGACGTTTGTGTTTCTGAATCTCTTGCATTGACAGCGCATCATGTTATGTTCGCTGCCAAAGCAAGAGGAAAATTTGCAACACAAATGTGGTTAACAGCTCTGTGTTCAAAAAGACTTCACCAAACCACAGTTTAACTGATGAAAAAACGACTGTATACCCCAGAGTCCGCTGGCAGTGAGATTACTGACTGTGATTGAAACGCACTATTCTTGGAGCTGTTGTTTGGGAACATTAATTAGTTATTGATAAAGGGAACTCGGGGGAGAAAAAAGCGATGAAATGCTTATGGGCGATTCGATTTTTTTTTTCAATTCTTTGTTTTTCAAATACAGCACACAGTGGACTAATTAATTTTTGAACGGTTCCACCTCTGAAAAGTAGCTTTAAATGTCTGAATTCCACATCAAAACTGATGTTTTAAACTTTTTAATTCCAGTGGGGTTTTTTTGTTTTGATGCAGCTTCTTAGTCTTCAAAAGGTGCTTTAATGATGAGGTATTTATTAGTAATTATTCGCATAACACAGCTGTGTCCTTCGAATCATGAATATCTAAACATCAGTCGACAACAGATAAAACAATATAGCATTTGCTGCCAACATAAAACTTGGGTTCATGTTGCAGCTATGAAATATAAACACCGTCTCAGCTTGAATACTACTTCCATTGGGTCAAAAATGCAGTTGAATAAATAGCAATATTTATATGAGCAATGAGTCAGTAGGTCTACTTTCCATTTTTACTCTATATCTTTAATGCAACATGCAAAGGGGGGTTAACACTCGTTATGTTGTGGAGATTGAGAGCAAAATAACTGAAATTTAATGTTGTTTTTGTTCATTCCTTTGCATGCAATCTGCGTGAATGTTCACTGATTGACGATTAATTCCACACACATACAAAGAGAGGGAGAAAGAGCGAGAGTGAGCAAAAACAACCACCATCTGATGTCTTCTTCCAAATTTTGGGTGGGGTCCCTTTCGCTGCAGGATTGGAGTTGGAGGGGGTTGGTGTGGATGGGGGGTTGGGAGCCGTCAAGCGGCAGCTTAAACAAGGCTGAGCAGGGGTTGTTTGCTGGTCTGCCAGTGAGCTGTGCATGGGAATTTTGTGACAAGTTGAGAAAATCACACTTCACACGTTACCAGCTGTACAATGAAGGAGTGGGACAGTGTGAAAACATAACATCCTGCAAGGGCTGACCAACGCTCCACGCAAAAGCAACAGCATCTGCTTTCATCCAGAAACTGTCTCCTGGGAAAAATCTGACTCACACGATAGATCAAATAGTCTCACTCTTCTTGCTTGGTTGTTTTGCACTCAGTAACCCCCTTTTTGCAGGCTTGATTTCACTGTACTTCCTCCCTCCCTTCCTCTTTTGAGTGATGCCATGGGTAGGCGTGTCCCCTCCCTACAATGAGGGTCACCAGCCACGGCTGCTGTTTATTCCACTGTCACTGTGCATCCATCAAATGAGGACACCATGTTCAACAGTGGGTGCCCTCAGGGGCTGAACTTAAAATGGCTCTATGCTTATATCAATATACTGTAGCCATTATCAAGCCAGGATGCATTTAAGGACATCTGAACCCTACTATGTTATATTATGTTATGTTATGTTATATTATAAATATTATGTTATGTTCAGTGGTGGAAGTAGTATTCAGATCCTTTAATTAAGTAAAAATAGAAATACCACAATGTAAAAATACTCCATTACTAGTAAAAGTCCTGCATTTAAACTTTACATCAATAAAAGTAGAGCCATAATATCTGCAAATATAGTTAAAGCATCAAAGGTAAAAGCACTCCTTATGCAGAAGGCCCCTAATACTGAGGTCATATTGATACAATAATAATGGAGGATTTCCATTACATTGTTGATCAAAGTGGGGGTAATTTTAACAACTTTACATACATGTTATGTGTATATGTTGGGTGATTTCATCTGTAAAGGTACCAGATAAATGGAGTATAAGTATAAAGTTGCATAACATGGTAACACTTAACTAAAGTAAGTACCTCAAAATTGCACTTAAATACAGTACTTGAATAAATGTAGTTAGCTTCATTTAACCACTGGTTATATTATGTCTCTTTGTAATATTTGGATGGCACATGTTTAGACATAAAAACATATAATGGGACACTGACATTCATGTGTGACAATTGAATTAGTGAATCTATTTGTTGCCTTGACAGTACACAAGTCATCATCACACCGGCCCCAGCAATTGGGTGGGTAGATTCACTCTATCTAGCAGCAGCTCCCAATCAGCTGAGCTGAGCGCTGAAAGCAGTCACATGTCTTATCTGGGTTTGTGTTTTTCCCCCTCCACGTGTCAAGATACACGAAGCAGAAGGCGGGACCAAAACAAACCACCTGATTGGTCCGCTGCGTGTCACCAGCTTAGGACTGTTCTCTTAAAGGGCCAGGCACTATATATATATTTTTTCCACCTCAACAACAATACAGCATGAGCTCAACATCTCATGCAGACACCAATTTAAATCCAATTTAAAGCTTTTAATATTTAATTTTTTTTATTTTAAATGCGGAAGTGACTCAGGCATAGACACCCAAATGGGAAATAATGGATTAATTTGGGGGAAAACGGTGGCATCAACCCATTTGCAGTGGTAAGGGATTTAGTACATTAATTGCAAATTTGAGGTACTTGTGCTTTACTTGAGTATTTCCATTTGATACTACAATTCAGATGGAAATATTATACCTCACTCATTTACTGACAGGTATAGTTAGGCTTCTGAAAATTAAGATTTTGCATAAAAAACAGAGCTTACATGACCCATTGTTATAAAATACTTAAAGTTAGCACCACCTTGATCAACTACAACAGTAAAATGCTACGTAAACATCATCAGTAAAACAAATAGGGGCCATATTTCTGCATTGAGTGCTTTTACTTTTGGTACCTCAGGTGCATTTTGCTAACAATACTTCTACTGCACTTTTACTTGAGTAGCATCTTCAATGAGTATTTTTACAGTGTGGTATTACTACTTTTACTTACGTAAATGAATGGAATACTTCCTCCACCACTAAAATACAAATGTAAATGGCTTTTTAAAGCAATAACTGCTTTTTATATGCTCTCAGTGTGTTGTATTTGCATAACACAGTGTGGCTGACTCTCTGCTGCTTTCACATTATTAAGAAGGGGCGGGTCCCAGCTTGCCATCGAGGCGGACCGTTTTGACACAGGGAAAAAAAAAACACAACCCCTCTCTAGTCAGCAAACATCTGAGCGGTTGTAATGCAAAGAGGGATACGAGTCGCACCGACACAGTCCGAAGGAAACAAGGTACCAGCAAGTTGTCAAGATACCACCGATCACAACGGAAAGCGCGTTTGCTGGCGGTGAGTGTAACGGCCGCTTTTTTGTTGTATTCAAATTCAAAAGGAGAAATCGTTCCATCACGGCGTCGCGTGCTCCGTTGTTCGTGGGAGTTTGTCAACAAATGTGCGGGCAGCTCGGGCATGCCCGGGCAGAGACGGGGGTGAGCAGGCAGGACTCTTACCGGAGTGTTGGCATATGGCAGCTTGGCGTTTATAGATGTGCTTCTGTCCTGTTCTTCATATCAGCGAGGCTTTCTTCTCTCGTTTCAACGGACGAAGTGAGCAAGTGACGGAAGTGAGTGGCTGATTCAATCCATCACGTCTCGCGCGTGGATTCTCAACGTCCCGGCTGCTGTTGCCCGGTCTTTGAGACTCAACCGTTGGTCTGTAGTTTTTTTTTTGTCATTACACAATATTACAGCTAATTAGCGTATTAAACACCACACATACACACAGTTAAATGACTTATTTCGCTTTTGTCTCATTAGTGACTTGTATGTGCTGCGGGTGATTGGAGCTGTCGGCTGTGAGGTGTTTGTTTTGAGGGAGAGTTGTCAGGCGAAGTGAGGAGAAAGTGTCAACGGAGGATAATGGGAGCTTTACGAGTAACACTGTTATAACACTGATAAATGTTGTTGAAATCCTACAACCGTAGTTTGTTGCCGCTGTCACGAGTAAAAAAAATGGCCAAGATTCAGGCTAAAGTTGTTGCTACTTTTTTTAAGCGAGAAAAACAGTGTGAGAGGGAAAATCCTTAAGTTTAAACCCGGGCTGTGGTTGTTATTATTTTTGGTTAGCACCATGTGTCAGCATCCTGTTTCGACAGGTTTCTGCGTTAGAAGATGATGCAGCTGCTAGTTTGTGGATGTTAAATGTCTACTGTGAAGAGCGGTCGGACCTCGCGTGTTTACGCGCTGGGCTGCCCCGGGCATTGTGCTCCTGATGCGGTTAAAGATGCAGCACATCCCCGGTGGTCGCCCGGAGCCCACTTCTGAGCGATTTGAAACACCTTTAATGAAAATCGCTATCGATTAGTAACTTTTTCGAGTTGTGCAGATACAACACTTTTGCACGCAAGTGGTAACTTGCATCAACAATAAAAATATAATTCATCATACAAATACAAAACATTCAGCTGGACTCCCTCTTGTCTTTTCCAGTGATAGGTAAAGTAGGGTTCATGACTTTATTGCAGCCTGTCACTTGCACACTGATATCCACAGGATATATATTCCTAGTTACATGAAGGCAGTAGGTGAAATAGCAGCAGAGCTCACCTTGTGTGCACCCCCACCCTGTGCCGTGCATGGAGGAGAGCCCGGTGCACAGATGGTGCAGCAGAGGGAGCCACTTTCTGCTGCAGCTTTGAGCCTCTGACCAGCACTGTGGTGGCTGCCAGGCCTCCCCTGCTGCCCCAGGCAGTGTGTGTCTCTGTGTGTCTCTCTCTGTGTGTGTGTGTGTGATGTCTTTCTGTGTGTCTCCCCGTCTATGTTTGTTTTTATGTGTCTGACACTATGGTTATCTTGCCAGTCCTCTGTTGACTGCCAGTGGAAATTCAAGACAGGGCTTGCATCGCCATTGACACATAACACAAGTGCACATTTGATCTCAGTGAAACTTGCAGTTGCAGAGAAGCCCTTACTGCTTGCATAGCATTAATTAATGTACTACTTAATTTGCCTGGAGGAGAAGTTGATTTAGATTAGAGCTGTTTTGAATTTCTGTAATGCACAACTAGCCTAATTAGTGTACATTGGCAAAATTGACTAATTTCACTCCTAAATGCACTGGGAACAATGGCAGCCAGAGGATGTGTGGGTCAATGATATACATTTTGTTTACCAAAAAAGCAGACAGTCTGATTCCGATACATACATCTTACACTAATAATGTGGCCTGGACAATCAGACAGGGTTTTTCCACAGCTGTTCAAAATGTGGTTTCCTCCTTATGATATGACATCATGCAAAGGGACACTTTCACAAAGAGATATACGACTGGGGCCGCCTCGCTCAGTAAACACAATACCAGTATATCCAGTTTCAACTTTTGCATTTGCCAGTCAACCCAGCCCATTTGTCTCCACTTACAGAAGAAAAGGAAAAGACAGACACCCTTGACAAAAATTATGAAACGGTAGTTCAGATTGTGGCATGTGGCCAAGGAGGAAGAGGGTGTGAGTGTTTGCGTTCAGCAGGCACAGTCGAGGATGGAGTGAAACTCGTTATCTCCCCCATGAAACGGCTGCTGCACGCAGCACATGACAGTCTAGCCAGAACTTTGGTTTCACTGAGGTTTCACTCACACACCACCCGCTGCTGTGTGTGTGTGCGCGTTGATAGTGTAGACAGGCAGCTATCCAGTGATTGTGTGGTTGAGAGAGAGAGAGAGAGAGAGAGGGAACAACGAGCATGGGCCTTAATGTTGAGCTGCAGAATTGTGCAGGAGGAAGCTAATCCCCTGACTGTGCTCTGCTCTGTGGCACACTCTTCCAGATTAAGGTAGTTCTGAGGGAAAAAAGCCTCTTCGGTGGATCTTTTGGCACTCAATTACAATTTGGCACATTATCAGGAACAGCTTGGCAAAATCTGCTGCGGGAGGGTGGCAGATCTGGCGTAGCAATTTTAGCCGCCCACTGGGTCCCCCTACACAGGGTGTTTCCATACGTTTGGCTCCTGTTGCTACTCATCACTATATTATAAGAGATAATCGCTTTAGCTACAGCTGGCCTCTTGTATGTTTATTTCTTTACATAGAAATCCACATTGGCAGAGCCATCTGTGCTGCTGAGACTATCCATCTCTGCTTGTTTGTTTTCAGTATTACCTCACACAACATTAGCCTCTCACTTATAGTGACTAATGATTTATTTACATTTAATGCAGGCATGGTGAGATAATTTTCCATCTGCTAGAGGGCAAAGTTTGCACTGATAACAGGATGATATTTGGCACTTTTTGTTTGGTCTTGAAACAAATCACGCCCAAATTAGAAAAGATCATAAACACATAGGTATGAGTCAAACACAGTTCCGCAAATTTGTACACTACCAAAACACTTTCAAACACTAATACTTGTCATCTCATTCTAAAGTTTCCATCTCGTGTCCCCTTCCCCTCTCCAGGGAGTTTAGCGCTGAGGCGTCGGATGGATGATGAGGAGGAGGACATGTCACGGCCCATCTCGCAGCCCTGGGGAACGCCCTTTAGGGACGTCAAATACGAAGACCGAGTCACACAGATTGCGGCTGGACAGGCCCTCGCCGCCGTCACTGCTGCCGTGCCCACGTCGCAGAGCCACAACAACAACAGCATCGCCATCGACACGCTGCCCTGCGGCGTGCACCGGCAGCCTCGCATACCCTTTCACGGTAAGGAGGGGCGAGATAATGTGAGCCTGCTCAAAGTGAAGTGGGCTTATGGTTTTAGAAACTGAGTGTACAGAATTGAATGCTGTACATCTAGTGCCACCTCACACGATTAGTCATGTCTTTTATCTGGTTGATTACTCATTGGGGACTGTCCTCAGAGACCCAAGTGATTAAAACTGTCAATCTGATTTGATAAGTGTCAGGTAGGATGAGAGCGGGAGACTGGTGTTTTCTTTTTTCTTGGGCTATTAGACAAACCAAATTCCATTTTGAATTATCACCGCAAAGCAGACAAGCCTAGAAATTAATTTTCCTTGTAGCTTGGAGATCCCCTTCCCCTCTAATACGTGTGCTAAGAACTTGAGGAACATGCCATTCTAAGAAACTGTTTACTGTGTAAATCTGCATTTATCTTTATTACATAATGCTCTGTAAATATGCTATTAACCTAAATCTGATAAATGCTAATCACATTCCAGACATTTTATTTTTGTGCATTTCAAAACAGACAACACAAGTTTCATACACACATACATAAAGGCACATGCCCACACTAATATGTCCATCAGTTTTAATCCAATACTGTTTTCCCATTTCTAATCAAATCAGTGTGACATCACCCTAATTGAATTGAACGAATGTTGAAGTAGAATGTTGTTTGTTTGTTGACTCAGTGTCAGTGTGTGAAAGGTGCATATTGTTCTGGGTTTAAAGTCATCAATACATAAACACCACTGACTGTCATTACCTTGTCGTTCATTGTAATCTACCCAGTAATGGATGTCATGCACTTGGCCCGGTGCCATTTCTTCTCCTCAGTTTCTTCAAGATCTTATGGTCCTCTGTGAGGCAGAATAGCAGGGCATTCTGCACACATGATAACGTAAAAAAAATTGTTTTCCCCTCCAAGTGGCATGACGGCAGAAGCACATGCTAGAGGCAATGAGTAAACTCAGTGACACAGAAAGATTGCAGTTCACTGAGGCTGTTGTTGATTTAATAAGGTGTTTGAGTTTTTCACCTACCAACACTCTCTCTCTTTCTTCTTTGTATACTCAGTTGTACTTCGAGTTCCTACCTTGTAATTTGTCCATCTGAGAGGATCTGATAAAACCTGTTTGTGTTCCAGAAAGCAATTTAGCAGCAGTGTAAAATAGATACTGTATATTTGACTTAGCTGGTCACACAACTGTGTTTGAGGCCATTAATAGTAATCAAGATAGTTTAGCTTATCTTAAGACTGTCTGCAGAGTGTCTTCTGAGGTTTTTCACTGTCTAGTCTAAACTCAAAAAGGGAAACATCAGTGGTTTTACTGAAATGATATCAGTAATGTCTCTCAGCCTCATATTCATCTTGGCACTGACACTGACAACAGCCTCTTGGTATTTTAGAGATCCAACAACAACACAAGTTTTTAAGAAGCTTGATGTTTTCCTTTTAGGCAACGCTGGATTACGCTCACATTTCCCCGCTCAGTTTGAGCCCATGGAGGACCGGGGAGAGAGACAGATTGAAGAGGAGGAGGAAGAGGGCAGAGGGGAGGAAGATGACAGGATGGCAGAGGGGCCGGAGGAGCAGGAGGGGGTGAGCGTCGAGGCGCAAATTGGTCGTAAACTTCGGGAGATCGGAGACAAGTTCCAACAGGATCACGTTGAGCTGGTAAGCCTCACTCCCAAGCAGTGAAGTGGATCCTTAAATGACCTTCCCACTTCAAACAACCAGCTGCAGAGCCTGTGTGCACGCTTAAGCACCAAGTGTCAAAGTGTAAACAATATGAACACAAGCGGACTGACATTGCCTCAAAGAAGAAATGGATATTACATAACTAAATGCTCTGTTTGCCTGTTGAACATCTGCTTGTGCATATCACTGAGACAAGTCGGCAGCAGGGGATGGTGGGTCTAAGGGGCTGCTGGGACTTAAACCATATTTTGTTGACTTGAGACAAAAAGTTTGTGTTTGAGTGCTACATGTGAACTTTTCATGCGTGTCAGCTTTTACTTGATTAGAGACACAAAGCTACCTTTTGCCAATTTGTGGCTCGCTCTTGGGAGGAAAGGGACCGAACATTTTGCCAGCTGGATTGGCCACAACCCACACTGGATATAAATAGCCTGTGCGGTGATTCAACTACTTTCTTGGCCACACTGAAGGAAAAATCCTAAGTCACTAATAAGGCACAATTTAGTAACTTCATACAGGGAACAGCACCTCAGTCTGAGCAGAGGGTTGTAGACTACGCTGCCAGTATTGTGTTAGTGGCACTGATACCATGTCATTACAGTCAATAGGAATATTAGGGATACGTTTCCTGATCTACAAAGACAGAAGAAAACAAATGAGTGAAATCCAGATGCTTACACCCTCCCATTTCTGACCAACTTCCTTAATCCCTTTGTCTCCGCTCTGTAATTTAAAAGACAAAGCCAACCTTCTGTTTGTCACTTGTGTCCTTTACCTGAAAGTAGACAGGCTTTTTTCCTCCAAATGAGTTCTTTATACTGAACATAGCACATGAAGCATGAAACAATATGGGACTTGTGAAGCCTTTAGAGATGATGAAGGGAATTGAGCGTGGAAGTTCACACTGTTCGCAAAGCTCCCGAGGGAATAGTTAAGCACACATACCGTGTGTAGTTCATGATATGTAGTTAATTGTGCATGTCAAGAAATGAAATCCACGCAGAAACATGTGTCATAATATTACAGAATCTTACATGTTCCACCTCCAATCTGCAATCTCACACTTTTCTGTTCTCCTTAAGCAAGATCTGGTATCACAGTGTGTTTGATAACAGCTCAGGGGGTTACGTGTATCAGTGTTTGTAAAGCAGTTGCTGACTGAGAATTCACATTAGTCACATGGCCATGAACTTAGTTAATAAGTACAAATATAATGGGAGGGGCATCATGTTTTTTTTAATCTGCTGCTGTGACTGTTTTGCCATGGGGGAGAAGAGGAAGAAGAAGAGAAAGACTGAGAAAAGGAAGACAGAAATAGAGAGTGAGAGAAAGAATGAAAAGAAAGTGATATATGGTCAGAGATTATGATTAAGACTGTGCAGAGATTGAGAAAGAGCAGGTGAGATCGATGTGACTGTCACGAACAGGAGTGAGCAGCATGTCTGTGTCTGGGTAGACTTGGCCGGCTGTTTATACGCTCGTCTAAAAATAGAGTCTGACTCACGGCTACCCACAATACCTCAGTTGTCCCGCTGACTGCCTCAGTGTGTGTGCGTCTTTGTGTGTGTTTTGGTTTGCGTGTGCAACTCTGTGACAGAGAGATAACAGAGAAAATTTCTCCTTTTTGTCTGCTGTCTACACTCGAGTTGGTTTTATCCCGCAGGATCTGATACTGCTGTTGTAGGAATATTCCAAAGGGAGAATAATCATAAGTGATCCTTTATGATATCCAAGCGCTTCTCTGCAGCGTCTCTTTTGCTATTGTTAGACTTTTTCACTTGCTGGTGTGGGCTAATGTGTGGGTTTCTGTTTATGTGGAGTAGATTGTATTTGTGGTTTGAGTCTTATCCGCCAGTTTTGACTACTTTTGTGGCCAATAAAATTAAAATACACTCAGGAAAATTTCAGGGAAAAAAGTTAATCCATCCTAACATTAAGCGAAAGAGCAAATACGCACGTTGTCAGTCTTCTCAATTGTTTGGGGTGCATTAACCTAAAAATGGCAAACAAAATACACACCATTCTCCACTACCCATTCAGTAGAAAGATGAGCCTCATGTGGAACAAACCAGGGTACTGTTTAAATAAGCTCGGTAGTGTAGAATTAAGGCAATTAAGGACAATTAGGGTTGCATTTAGCGGTGCTGGTTCAATTCAGCTCAGTCTGCTAGTTCTGCATCAAATAGCCTGTGGCGGACTCTGATTGCTAGGCTGGTAGAGACCTTGATGGAGAGAGCCGGGAGAGAGATCGTAACAAGAGTGCTTATGCAACAGGCTGCAATATCTGAGCGCGGCTGTTCAGAAAGCCAGAGGGAGCTGTGCAGGATCAGAGATGAGGAGGGGGAGAGAGGAGATTGCAGGCTGCAGCAGGAACCCCTTCATCTGTCTGTAGTCCACATGGGCTGCATGCCCCAATAGAAGATGACAGAGGTGGGAGAAGGCAGCTCAATAGGAGGGAACAGTTTCCTTGGCTTTGTTTTGATAATTCTTCAGCTGACTTCGCTATTACAAGAGAGCCGTGATGAAATAGGCAGCGCGTTCTCTGAAAGCATTTCACTTTGAGGTTCTTGTTTGGAAGTCAACAATGCAACATTTAATAAGAGGAACTGTCTCAAACCCGAGGGAGGAGGCTAGAGTGATATTATTATGATGAGTGGCAGCTCCTGGGGGTTACAAATGTCTTGTTTTACAGTTGTTAGCATGGTCATTTTCATCCTTTCATCAACCTTTTCACTTTAGGAAACAAATAAATTGAATGTTATAATTATATTCCGTCCGAATGACAGTCCCTAAGAAATCAGAGAGCCACTTCAGCTGATACTGTATATTGTGCAGGATGTGCGTGTGACAGACATGTTTGCTAGACACAAGCTAATGTTGTGGAAACAGTCTACTCGGTCATATGGCTTGAGCTCACAGGGTTTACCACAGTTCACAAGGCTTTACCTCAAAAACCTGTTATGACGAAATCAGAGGTTGTGAAGTAATTTTCATTACTGAAATGATGAAAGTCTGACCAGCATAGTAGTTGGGATTTAACGTGCACCTCCCTGATGCCAATAACCGAATTTCTTTTTGGTCTCCTTGCAGTTCATGAGGCATCAGAGACAAAACCTGCCTGCCTGGATGCGCCTTACAATGGCCGTGTTTGGCTTTCTGTTTCCAAGAGAGGCTCTCTTCCCCCGCCTGAGAGGAGAGCAGAGATGAAGGGACTTCCTGCTGGTCCTTGCCTCAGCCCTTGTCCCCCCCCCTCCCCCTCCCACAGGGACAAGGGACCAGACTTTAAGAGATGGCACTGTAAGATGGAACACGGGTTTGGATTTTGTTTTCTAATTGAATATGAAGATGAGATGAAGAAAACACTGGTCACCGCTGGACGGAGACTGATTACAATTTTTTTTTTCTTTCTTTTTTTGTCGACTTTCCAAGAAGGAGCCGTTGTGTTTGAAGAGATATTTTCGAAATATTTGTAAGATTACCTATTTTGTACAGTAAACTGCTCTTTTTATTTGGTATTTCAAGTCTTGAAGGACCTCCATCAGTCCAGGGAATGCCTTATTCTCTCCTGCCACAGTGCAACTCTTTTGCATCGAGGAAATCATAAGAAAGATATCAATTTTAAGATTAGGCCATTTTTTTGGCGACAAACTGTGGACGTGGACATTTCTGTGCTGAAGTTACTGACCTAAAACCTTGAGGACACATTTCTAATTTATTCCCAGAAAAACAATAAGCCCTGTACTTATCCTTTACTGTTCCACACTGGCTAATTTGAAAATGGTTGTCATGGCATTGTGGCGGTGTTACACACTGGTGTTGCACTGTTGGTCAGTTTAAATGCGTGTTTTACCAGCTTCTACTGTAGACGTAGGGACATTATATCGACCTGTGTCACCCATCCCCACCTCCAGTACCAGTCATGTTGTTCAAGTGGCCTAACGACCCACTGTGTAGATTCAGATCCTGTTAAAGGATAAACACATGCATACTTGAATGTAAGTGTACTGAAGATATTTTAGTCGAGTAACATCGTGATTTACGCTTTCAATTTGTGATTGTGTGTGTAGGAGTGTGTGCTTAAAGTTTCCAAAATCTGCAGTAGTTTTGAAACCAAATAAGCACAAACAAAGTCAAACAAATCTCCTTCGTGAGGTTACGATCAGGGAACTGGAAAACAATCAGACACCTGAAAATCTTTGGGATAGACTTCATAACTTTTCTAAAGCTTTTCAGGATTTCTTTCTCTGGCTGAATTGACAATCGCAACTTTGCCCTATGCTGCATCGTGGGTCGCCTGTGAGAGAGAGAGAGAGAGAGAGAGAGAGAGAGAGGGCATTTGTCAGCATTTTTAGGGGTGAGCAATATTCAAGCCAGTGGAAGGAAGTAAAATCTTAGGGATCTGTTGCATTTGCAATCAAACTGACATCCATAGAAGGACATTTCCCAGAATATGGCTGTGTTCTCAATGAAGTACACCTCTTTACAAATATCTTTGTTACAGAAACATTTTGGGTTAAAGTTACAGAGATGCATTTTTATTTTGTTTCACTCCAGGTGTATCTAAATGTCTCGGGCACTGATGTGCTGATACGTGTATGTATCAACTCAACCTTTCATTCAAGTGCTTTCTTTCACCAAACTGCCGGTGGTTCATGCAGCTTCACTGAGAACTTCTTCAGAACAGCTTCTGTACATTTAAAAAAAAAAGCAAAACATTTTTACTAATCACACAGACACATTTGGGGATAGGGGAAAGTTTATACATCCTTGTGCGACAACTGCTAAGTTAGCATTTTGCAATGACACAGCCACTGTTTCTCAATGTACGGAAAAAGTCTTCAAGGACTTTAAACGAGATGTTAAAAATTCTTCATTTGATGTATTATTTCAGTCTGTTGTAGATTCATGATATGAACTTTTGAAGACACTGATGGGTTTTTTTCTCCTTTATGTTTTCTTCAGGGAGTAGTTAATAGCCATGTTAATTACCTGATGCTTATTATGAGTCGTGTTTGCTAAAAATCTGCCTTTAAGTGAGGACTCCACACAGGACTTCATCGACGCTGTAGGTCTTTGATCGATGTAGTAGATGATGCTGAACAAGCAAAGATGTTTCATTAGGCTTGTGTTATGTTTTCCAAATCATTTTCACTCAACATCAACATGGCAGTGTGTTAGGAGGTTGTTTTGTTTTCTGTAACTACATGAGGAGCTGAACCAAAAGTTTGTTTCCTGCAAACACTGAACGCTGAGCCAATTCAGATAGTTGTGACGCACTCTCTGGTCTTCAGTCCAAAGCTTCATCCTCTCCCGCTCTTTCGCTGAACGTCATGTTTAACTACTCCCTGTCCTTACTGAGAACAAGTTTCATTTTGTTTGGTTTCTTTTAGATAATTTATTCTAATTTATTTTGTGTATATTTGCTCAGTGCTACTGTATAGATGCTATCTCAGTGTGTACAGTCCTTTTCTTCTCATTATTGATGTGCATTCAGTTGTGTGTTTGATGCCTGTGTGTGGGGAGGTTGGACTAAAGCCATGTGCCTCGTGCGTTCTCACACGAATGGTGTGAGTCAAATCCCGCGAACAGCAGACAATCAAATGTACAAAATGTGCCTTGTGAGTAACAGACCTGCCGCATCATCATCATTGACACTTGGCATAATTACCCAAAGTCACTGGCCAGAGCTCTTGTTTCACTCGGGCTCTGTGAGATCAACATACTCTGATACAACAGAGTTGGCACAAACAGTACAGCAGTGTTCGTTGTGCCTTGATACAAAAAAGATCCGTTTCCTCACATCAGCTCACGAGGCACAGGCTCAACCTTTGACATCTCTCAGCACGAATGGCGAGTTTCACCACGCAAAACCTTCTCAATATCAGAAACGACTGTTTGCAATCAATGTGCACTGTAAAAAACAACAACAATTTTTTACCTGTATACTGTATTTTGCGCCTCTCTGTTTCTACTCCTGTGCTGAACTTCCCCTCTAGATTCCTGAAACTTTTTAAGATCTGTAATATGCTGGATCGGCCTAGCTCGCCTGGGTTTTTTGTGCTTTATTATCTACAATCTAGTAGGGCTGTGGGTTTACATTTGAAGGAGGAATGAGCCACCATGGTGCCCAGTATTATTTGTATGTGAGACGGGTTGAACAGCCACTCAGTCGGTGTTGATCTGAGCCTATCGTTACCAACCACTGTTGCAACCCCGATTCAAGTGAAACATTTTTTATTCGTTCAACCTTCAGTGTCTTTAATATCAAATTTATTCAATCAGTTTTTTGAATATCCAAGAAAGAGTGCATCTTAACTGTCAAGTGCTGTGATTTGGTGTTTTTTTATACATTAGACATGAATTTGACACGGCTGTTGTTGCTATCTTTATACAAATTTTTAGCAAAATTTTTTCCATATCTTTTTGTAAGAAGACGAAGAAAGAACTACAACAACACAACTTTTTTTGCTTTTCTATTGCTTTTTTTTTCTCCAATGTTGTGGCATTTTTAATTTTGGATATTGCCAATTCTGCTGTGTCACTCTCAGTTCAAGGGCTTTTTTCGATATTTGTAAATGGAGTAAAAATGCATGTCCAACATTCCTGAAAAAAATCTGTATCTTAAGAGTTTGAATGTAATTTAATGGAGTGAAAACCACAATATCTCTTTTAATACATGAACTGAACAGTGGAACTTATTTCAGACTCCTGCGCTGTGTGCGCCGGGAGTTTGTGTTGTCTTCACATTGCTTTCTTTACGTTCAGAGTGGTCTCAAGGATTTCACATTCATGTGTCCTATGAAGTGAGACCCAGGCCAGATGTAGCAGTTTTTTGTTAAAAGCATTGGCTGTGTTATCGTTGGGACTGCTCTGTGTCTACTGCACAGTTTTCAAACAGCGCGGGACATGGAGCAATGGAGGAGGACGGGGGATGTTTGTTCTTTTTCTAGTGCAATATGCTGTACATAAGAGCTTGGCTCTCGAAATCTTACAATTTCTCTTAATTTCTTTTGTTGTTAAATGGGTACATTGCTGTTTTTTTTTTCATTAAAACTTTATGGACAATTGAAATGGCTTGCGCTTCATTTCTTTTACTAAACACAAACAGTAAAACTGTTTACTCTCAATAACAAGAAGAAAACCACATTGGCAATCCTCTTTTAATTTCTTTCCAGTCCACACAAACTGTCTTAACTATGAAACATGTTTGTTGTGTTTGTCGTTGTGGTTGAAGAAACTGATGCCTGGAACTTACACAAGGCCTATTTGGTGCTGGTTCCCATTACTGGTTTTGACTGGTCTTTGACTAGTCTGCCCATTCATTTTAAATCCACAATAATAATGGGAAAATGACCCTGGACTGGCTATGTGTTTACACACATCACATCCTAGTTTCAGAAACCTGAAGTACTCCAAGAGAAACTGGGATACTGTGGTATCTAAATACCTTATCCAGGTCTCTGATCGTTCTCTGCCATGTGTTGTCAACTCAAGTAACATAACTGGTAGTCAGTAAAACAAACAATAAAATTATGTAATGATAGCCTAAATGCTGAAATGAAAGTCTAAAAGTCTGATAGTGGTAATGCAGAGGATTTTTTATTCTTGTCTTTTCCATGACTAATGATTAGATGGAGAAATGAATCCCCCAGTGTGGTAAATTCAGTCCAGGCAGCCAGAAACTAAAGTAACTTCACGCGCTAATCTTGAGGTAACTCAGTCGATACAGGAATGACAGATTTGCTGGATGTGAAAGAGTCAAAGACGCCTGCAGCAACACAGACAATCAGAAACCTGGATACTGTTATAATCATGTGCACAGTGAGCTGACTTACCAGGTTTCTCAAGGTTCCATTTAAACATCTTATTCCAAATGTGATCAACAGCAGGATAAGACTTAAAATTAGGACACTAACACGCATGTAAAGTAGTAGAAATTAACATTTTCACTTCAAAAGAGATTGAGAAGTAAATGCTTCTCACTGAGAGTCCTAAAGTAATTTCAGCAGTTTAATAGACATCCAGTAACAAGACTTTTGACCTGATGATGGACGAAAAGTTCATCCAGTTCATCCTGAGGGTGGTATGAATGTCTGTGTATGGCAATCCATCCAATATTTGTTGAGACATTTCAGCCAAAACCTCACATGTCAACCCCATGCTGGCGCCAGAGGAAAAGTCAGTATGATTCATCCTCTGGGGACCATGCATGTCTGTACTAAGCTTCATCTCAATCCATCCAGTAGTTGTTCAGATATTTCAGTCTGGACCAAAGTGGTGGACCGACCCACATTGCCATCCGCAGAGCCACGGCGCTAGCACAGCTAAACATCACAAGGGATCGTTTTAATCAGTCACGTGTGCGTCGCCTCACAAGCCCCTGCTGCCACAATCAGCAACAATCCCCAAAAGTCACAGTCCCTGAATAAAAACCTCTCCTATGACTAGACACCAGTGATTTCACCACACTGAAAGTCCCTAAAAAGTTAATTTAGCATGAACAATAGGAGCGTTTCATAAGTCCTGGAGGCAATGTTGGAGCTCAGCACATCTTTTTTTTACATGCTCTTCCCGCGGGAAAGGTACAACCTCACATAAACTGTGATTCACTCTTCTGTCACCAGGTTTCTAAAGCGATCTCCCTCAGGCAGCTGCTTTGTGTAGACAGGGACAGCGAGGAAGGTTAAAGGAGTGTATACGTACAGTATGTGTGTGTGAGGGTTGGGGAGTGCAGAAACGCATGGCCTCAGGAAAATAATGTTTTCAGAGACGGCCTGACCTGAACCTTAAAAGATTAACACTTTGCAGTGTGTTGTGCTGCGGGGCAAACTGATATCAGTTTATATATTAATGTTTCAAAAGCAGTTACAGCTGTCACCTTTGGGGCATTTCTCTGTTTTTACTACTCACACAGACAGTACATGCTGGTTTCTGCTTTTGCAAACAGTGTGTTAAGGTAAGTGAGAGTCACTGTATGTTTAAACAGACGCTCAACACAAATCACTTGCAGACAGGCTGCCTGCCCTTTATCTGCACAGAACAAGTTGTCTAAGAACACCGTGAGACAAATTACTAATTTTGGATTGTCAAGTTACTTCAAAAGAATAATGCCATATTGTTTATATTCCCAGAGGTCCTCAGAGTACACCACATTATACATGGACCTAATGAGATGCTGACATGTTTTCATTCTCATTTCTAATTTCAGAATAATTTGATGTCCTGATTTATGTGAAACATTTTCATTTCGCAGGAGCAGTAAATAAACCAGGGCTCATTCAAAAAGACATGTCAGTTTTGTTTTTTGTTTTTTTTTGTTTTCTTCTGTGCGCTCTTGGCAAAATTTCACTGTGAAAATTGCAAGCAGACCAAGTAAACACAGAGTTTGTTGTGCACAAAACATGAGTTATTTTAATCCTCATAATGGTTTAGAGACACATTTCTCTCAAAGTCGATTTAACTGCAAACCCAGACTGTAAGAAACTCTTTACACCGGATTATATTAAAGATGCATCCCAGAATGCAATGCTAACACGTCCAGTTTCAACCACAAAACAGGCTCTGTGCTCCCCTCCTTAACCTCCCACCAGCTGAAGTGAAAGCCTCGTCCCCCGGGACTGCTGGTAAATACAGACAAGTGTGTGTATAAGCATTTGTGTGTGTCTTCAGGGAGACAGAAAAAAAAATGTGGGGGAGGGAGGGAGGAGGAGGAGGAGGAGGAGGAGGAGGGGTGAGGGAGGTGGGGGCCTGCTTGGCTCAGCACTTTTGTGCACACAGCTCTGACAAAGGCCTCTCTGTTCTCCTGGCCAGTCACTCAGGGAGACGCCCTTATGATAGCCCGGTGCCTATCTCAAGGGTCACGCCTCAACTTCTGCAGCGGAGAGAAGCTCCAGTCCTTGACTCTTTTTTGTTTACTTCTGCCTCTCTGCCCGGGGAGCGCCACAAATTAACCCTTTGGTGTCTGACTGTAGCCTGAGTGGTGCGATGCTGCCGACAAGGAAACACTCAGTTTGTTTTGGGGATTTTCTGTGCAATAATGTAATATTTCTCAAAATGTGGCATCCAGCAGTCACATGTAAGCTTTTCTTTAATCTCTGTGTCAAATTTGCAGTTTTATCAGCTTGCCATACAGTCTGGTTTTATCATAACCTCAGGGACTCTTTGTTCAGTTTCATGTCTCCACATATGTTTTGTGCTGCTGCTGTGAACAAAGACAAAGTAAGCACAAAAATGAGCTTACGATATCTGCCTGGTTTATGAATCCACAGAACAATCCCATGAGATGTATCACAGAGTGATGACATTTCAATTATCACCTTGTAAAAAGCTTTCTGCGTCTTACAGTTGCTGTCAGGGAAATGGGTCAAGGGGCGTGCACCTTTCTGCACCGTGACTGTCAGCAACATCCATTTTTACGGGAAGAAATAATCGATCTCCAATCTTTGTCAACACCTCCAAAGCTGTACTCAGGTTTTATTGATGGATATATGCCCTGAGATATTCTGAACTTTCAACAACAGTATGCAGAAAAAGATGAAAACATGTAAGTTCAGTAAGTGTAAAAAGAGATGACAGAAACAGAACAGGAACAGGCTACGTTTGTGGGGAAAATATAATAATATGGCATTATAAAATTCAATAGGTGTGGCTCCATCCTCTGAGGAAATGAGCTTCCCGTCCACAGAGAATAGGTCCTGCCGCTCTGAAAGGGCACACATGTCAGGTGTAGCACTTTTGCGGGGTGTTGGGTCAAAACACGTTGGTGCAGCTGCAGCTGAGGAGCAACTCTGGGGAATAGCATGACTTCCTTCATAGATGAGTCTCTGCTCTGTGGACCATGTTACAATAACTGACTCGCGTCCAAACACTTACCTGTGTCTTAGGTAGGCAATTTATTTGCATGTGTGAAAAATCCTGCAGAATAGTGTTGCATGTGGATAAAAATTGGTATCAAGTGATGGGATTAAAGACCAGTACAGTCAAAAAAGATCACAATTTAGTATGTTGTGAATACAACCCTGCAATGCCGGAATGCTGTAACTACATATTTGATCAAAATTGAGCAGAATCTGACTTTTTGGCATCTGTTTTACTGTGTTAAAAATCACTATGCCATATAAATTAATATATTTTTCAATTTTTCAACAGCATGTAAAATGTGCAGTAACTAAAAAACAGATCACACCACAATTACTGACAATTAGTGATCTGTGGGCTCCTAACACCCGCAGTCACCCTTACTCTGTCTCAGAGAAACAGTCAACGACTGCTAAAACAAGAGAGCTACATCAAAGCTAGATGGTGAGACAGCCACAGCTAGCTGTAGCTAAAGTTAGATACATTTTTTGTATCTTGCTATCTTTTATAAGCATTTTGCCTGTAAAATTACCCAAAGGCAGAGTGCAGTACTTACATTTCAGGTACTTTCTATCTGTTACAGTTTGCCTAACAAACATTGTTTCTCAACTTCACTGTTTCTGCCTTCGTAGATTAAAATCGATAATTGAAATAAAAAGACTGGGAATCAAAATGTCACAGAAAAAAAACTAGAAATAATATAAATGTTTGAACATATTTTCTTAAGTAAGGTCTTTTGCAGCTAAAGGTCAATAAAATTCATCTTTTTCGGGGACACTTGCACACAGCATGGTAGACAAGTTACTGTATGACAAAATCAAGCAATCTACAAAAAACAAAATTAGCCATGAGTCACGGTTGCAAATTGGCGGCGGGGCTCCTCAGTTACCTGGCTCCGCTCAGACTGAGCCTCGCTGCCTTCACTTTACAACCACAGCCCCTCGTATACACACACCGCACCACCAAATAAGGGTGGGGAGCAGCCAATCCATCTCCTTGGGTAATAAAAGTTAAATGCAGCCTGTGAGTCCAGACATGCCTCCAGGGGGACTTGGTGCAATGGGCGTCCGCTATTGTCTCTGTCATCCCGGGCCTGTATCAGCGGTGGATAAACTACTGAGATGATAAGTGGGTATTTATATGGTGGTGACTGCTGTCTAACTCAAGACAGATGAGAGGTAAAGGGCTGCAAACAGTCTCTGGAGACTGAAGAACAACCTCTTTCTTTCTTGTTGTCTCTCTGGGATAAAGGGAAGATATGATAATATGTAATAAAATGATCATATATTTTATACGCTGTGCTACACAATGCCATCAGACTGTGTGTATTCACATTCAAAATCACAAAGTATCTGTTCCAGACTTGGAGAAGATCTGGCAGAGGGGCGAGCTACAGTATAATACACTTCTTGAACCTAATATTAGTGCAAGTATGTTATCTAACAACAACATTAGTGATACAGAGACAAATAATGTAGTGTTGTTCATGAGTAAATATGTAAAATAATAATGATAGTTATTCCTGTGAAACTTGGTGCAGGACAGCTGCATTACAACTGTACAACAAAATAAATTGTAATAAAATACAAACAAAATAAAAACACTCTGTTGTTTGACATTTTCATAAAGATTTCTGTGTAATATGTAAACAACACTCTTCAACTGTCTTCAGCCATGCTAGCAGCTCTGTGAGGCTGTACCATGGATGTATTAAAAGACCTGGATACAGCGCTGCCGCTCAGCCTTGCTTCCAATTTTTTCTAGTGGCCACTCTCGGTATTGCAATGAAAAATCCCCCTGTGGTCCAAAAAGGATTTTCCCCATAGACCACCATTGTAAAAGAGACATCTGTAAAACTGTTGACAGGACACTACCAGCCATAAACATGGTCAATTATTACTCTTTGTATTGTATATTTTTAAGCCACGGAGGTTTAATCTTTGTAAAACTTTTCCAAAGCCCAGAAAAGTCATATTTGTTCTGAATGACATCACCGCTGTGTGAGAGCAGCCCCACTGGACCAGATTGAGGCATGATGGGATTAACACTACTGCGCATATTCAGTGGGCTGCGTACCCCGGAAGTAAACCCGGAAGCTAGAAACTTTTTTGCCGTACGCACCAGGCGAGCAACTCTTATTGGACTGAATAGGCGCCATCTTTGGATCCAGTATCCAGTTTATAATACAGCCATAGGCTGTACTTAGGCACACAAGTGTTGAGCTAAATGCTAATGTCAACATGCTAACATGCTCACAGTGAGCATGCTAACACGCAGATGTCTTTGCAAGTATAATGTTTACCATGTTCAACATGTTACTTTAGCCTGTTAGCATGCTAACATTAGCTAATTAGCATTAAACACCAAAGTATCCATCTTATGGGGGAATTAACACCCGCACCAGATTTCATGGCCATATACTGTAATAGTTGTTGAGCTATTTCAGTCACATATTGGACATCACTAGAGCCACGCTGCAGTGTAAATAAAAGAATTGTTATTTTACACACATATACTTCAACTGATCCCCTCCTAACTGTGATATTTACAAACGTTTGACTGTGAAGAAATAGCAAATTAGGATTGTTTTAAATTTGGACTATTGTGTACTTTGGTATCACTCTGCCCATCGCCGGCAGACGAGTCAACATACTGTGATAGTAAAATATCCCATTGCCTGGTCTTTAAGTATTCAAATGCTAGTCACTTTCTAAGATCATTACATCTGCATTGCACTGGTTTCTAGTGTCCAAACACAAGTTTCTCTTTGTCTAATATAGATTTGCATCTGTGGTCCCCGCTCTCTGACGTTGTCTGAAAGAGCCTCTTTTCCTTTCTGATGTTTATAGTGAATCTCTGTCGTGTTCCTTCCCGGAAAGTTTTGTTTATGACAGTCTGCCTGTTGGATGACGGTCAAACTCTGATGATCGTGTTTGTTGACTCTGCAAACAACTGTGAATACTTCCAGAAACCTGAGTTGGTGGCAGTATCAGTTTACACAGTCACATAATGACTCGGTGACACAACGCCTTGCGTGCCGGGTACATGTGTGATATGTAACTAATTGTGTAAGAACAGTGGAGTAACAATATCCAGCCTGCAGGCAGCCTTTGAATAGTGGACGTGATGAATTAGCTTTGTAAAAGACAGAGGACAATTACGTGTGTGTTCACGGAGATGAATAATGTGCAGGTAGTGAAAACACCACATTGGTTTTGAGGCGCTTTCAAGCGGTGCATGTAGACAGACAAGATATTTATAGAAAGCATAAGCCTCATGGAAAGGATGGAGTATGTAATGGGAACAAAGGCACTGACTAGTTGACTTATTGCAGGATAAACAAAAATCCACTGATTCTCTTTGTTATATATGATAGCGTTTTCTCATGATAGTCCTCCACTCCAAGTATATTGTATGTGCACTATTAGCATACAGTACTTTTGTATGAAAGTGCTGTTTTTATTATTATTTGGTGTTTTTGAATGTGTGAACATTTAAGTTATCCATAAAATGTGAAGACGTGAGGTTTGAGCTTGTTTGTGTTTTGTTTTTAAGATATTTCTGTTTATCAATGGGGCACTTAGGTTTACTTGTCATGGTGAGTACTACACAAGTGAAAACAGCTGTTGGGCTGGAAACTACATATTCATAACAGAAAGTCTGAGTTACAAACTGGAAGTGTGGAATTTAAAAGATTTGGCTGTTTACTAGACAGGGAGGTACTGGGGACTAAAAGCCAGGATATCTTGGCCCCTGTTGCTCTGATTTTGATCATTCTTTCTCTCCTTGTCTGGGAAATACCAAATGACTAGAGTACCCCTTTAAGATGTACCTACCAAATATTATACTACCTAAAACCTACAAACAATGAGGAGGCCAAAATTGCATGAGCACAGCTCTCTAACATTGACAAAAAAATAACATCATTCAATTTACAATGTTCATACTTGCAGCATATTACAGTATTATATATAATACAATATATATATGTTATATATTAAATGAGGCCAAGTCATCACCAGGTTATATAGTCTGCAGAGATACACCCAATCTGCAAGGTACACTATCTTCTGATGCTCGTTATAAAGGGACTTTTTATTAACACTATCAAATCTGCTGTAGCTACCGCAGCCAACAAGTGACGCAGTCTTACTCGGATAACAACAAATATGTCACCTTGTTTTGACCTGTAATCTTTGCTCCCACTTGGGTCTGTGCCATGTCAGGCATGGGATGGATACATCCAAACAAACTGGCAGGTGTGATGTGATGAGCTGCATTATTTCTCTAAGTTTTGCCCAAATCTGAATAATGGTGTATCTGATATATTGCACATAATGGACCAATGAATAAAGGAGACATCAAAACTGATCAAGAATAGAAAGCGGCACGGGGAACAAAAAAATCTGTCAGCCTTTGAAATAGATCCCAGAGGCATTTTCAGATCTTCCCACATTTACCATTATGAATATCTTAATGGTTGTTTTTTTTGTTTTTTAAAAAAAATGGATTGACTACTTGATTGTTATTTCTTACTGTATAGCTCTCTTCCACTGCCAACTGGAACAAAAGAGGTCTATTAATACTGTAATATGATGTGAAGTGCAAACAGCGTGAGCAGTCATTATGTCTTCCCTTAGACCACAGATCCTTTTCCTTCCAGTGTTTTCATTTCAATTACTCAGCCCAAGTATAATTTCCTCTGAGTGCCCTGAAAAATCTAAGGTCGCTGCATTAACTGTGGCCTTAAGAAGTCCATTGTAAACTGAAAAGAAAATGAATTGGACTCTCTCCTCGTCAAGCGCAATAAACGGATATGAAATGTGACTTCAGGTCTCTCGGGAAGGTGTAGGAAACAGAGCTGAAGAGTCTGGGAGGAGTAACTGGGGAACTCTTCTCAAGCCAAGTTATTGTGTTTTATCTGTGTTTATATAGCAGGGTGACTGAATGTAGCAATGAGTGATGAAAGAGTACATTAAAAGTACAATAATTTCATTCACTACATATATGTTTATCTAACATCTTGGAAACTATGGGTGCAATTTTGGATGGATGACATTTGGGAGAATAATAGCTATATATTGACTATTCCATCATAAATGAATTTATTATTAAAATACAATGCATTAGCTTCACATAGACAATAAAAAATGAATATTATGAGCTTTACAAAGATGGTAGTTTTGCTTTTTGGTTATTGGATTATGAATAGACTCTAGTGACAGAAACTCTAGTGACATATTTCAGTCACATTGTAGTAAGCTCAGTATCAACATCATGCCATCCAAATGAAACATGACACATATTCTGAAACTCACAAGTTTTTTTCTTTTACTTTTGTTTAAAAAGAAACCAGAGAGAGTGGTGGAAAAGGTTAAAAGTTCACACATACTGTTATTACCACCAGCTCGCCCCCTGAAAACAAGTAAACCAGCTTGGATGTTTTTTCTGTGTTCACACTCTCCAGCAGTCGCTGCCCTGCTCTGCAGCTGGAAGACCACGGGATAGAGGCATTGTTTTGTGTGTTAACACAGTCTATCCCGCTGAGGTAAAAATAGTTCCCTGCTCTATTCTCTCGCAGCAGAGCCAGCGATGGCTCAGCCAAAAACAATATTTGGACATGGCAGCAGATGTCCCCAAACAAGCCCAGGAGGACAGGCCTGTGAGGGGAACTTTTGGCATGGCTCGACTCCAGGGAGAAGGGAGAATAAGCTGGAAACAATGTGGTTTACGAGGACACTTGAGGGAGAGCATAAGTGCTAGCTTGTATCTTGACTCGAGACACTCAATGGGAGCCTCAGATTTATAGATGATGAAGAACCTGCCTCTTCAAATGAAGTGGGGGATAGTTCGTAGAGTTCGGCAACTTATTCCCGGCTGTATGTGTCTGCACTCAGTCAGGGAACTTTTTCTTTGATTTGGGAGCTGAGAAAGAGGTCTCTACATCTTTCTTTTGCTTTAGTGATTGTTTTGGTTTTATGTGCTGTGATGTCTGCACACTGAAACAGAAAATTACAGGAAATGAGCACTAATGCTTGCCTTTTAGGCACAGGCAAGATGTCCTTCACTGCCTCTCTTTGCTGCTCATTTGTCAGTCTTCTGAACAGCCGCATTTGCACTGGTGTTTCTCTACCTGGAGATCACTGAATAGTGTAGCCTTACATACAAAATGCTCCACAGATTTCATGGAAAAACAATGGAGAGCCAAGACAGACTCCTCAACCTCGAGGATCTGACAAGTAAATCACTTGCATACATATGGAAAGTGTCATAAATTATAGAGACGTAAGCCTTAAACTGCACAGTGCCGATGCTGAGTAATAAACAGAGTTCATCAGAGTCACTGATGAACATTAGATGAACTCATCGTTTATGCAATAGAAAATATATGTGATTCTGCTCCATGTAATGATAATATCTTCTTCCTTATGGAGAGTTACCTTGTTTTTTCTAAAGGTTTAGTACACTGCAGAAAGTAGCACAGAAAAAAATCACAAGTCCAATACAGGTGGTCATGCAATATCAACAATGAGACAGAAGGAAACTGTGAATTGCTGCTCTGAGCATGCCCAGTGGTAACGTTTTATTGAGTGAAGGAAGTTCTTCAGTTTTGTAGCGTGTGCAAGTCATAACAGGACTCGTGGTTCGCATCCTGAGTCTTGTTCGTGGTTAGGTTTAGGCAACAAAAGCACTTTGGTAGTGAAAGATCATGGTTTCAGTTCATTGTTAATAAACATGTTTGCCTCCTGCTTCAAGTCTCTTTTGACTTTTTCAGTACCTTACCAAGACCACGATCTTTCCCAAACCTTAACCAAGTGCTGTGAGAAACATTTTACTAATGCTTTAGTTGCTACAAGCGAGTATGGTTTTGCATGAGAGGATATTGTAGGAAAAACAAATGAAACGTGATTGCAACTGGGCAGATACGTTCATTAATAACATTTCCTCAATATGTTGATAAAAAACGTATCCGGGTGGCATTATGTTTCCCTCAAAATGTATTTACTGTTGCAAATCAGTATTATAGAAATGTAATTTCTAGGACACAAGGTTGGTATGTTTTACCAGGTATTGATTTTTGGATGTTGATCTTGGCCAGTTTTCCATTTTCCATTGCGGACAAAACTGTGACCTTGGAGGATTTGTAGTGTGATTAGAAAAACAAACAATCCTACTGTATCTGATCTGTTAATGATACATTTTATTCATAGAGAGCTTTTCTAGATTATCACGTACTCTTTATATCAGAAAAACAAAGAAGTAAAATCAGTTAATCAGTTCTAATCCAATGGAAAAATGGTTGGTTGTTTTATAATCTGTCTTAGAGGTATAAAACAAATGTATCTTATTTCGCCATCTAGCCTTAACACACCATACAAAGGCCTTGCTTTGTGTAACAAAACCAACTCAGTAGTAATTTAGTATTTAATGCCAGCACATAAACTGTGGTTGCACATTCAGCTACTGTAGATAAGAGAACGTGATATCCAGTGAAGGACGAGATGGATTCAAGATATGCAGCCGGATAATTCTTTTTGTATAACTTCATCCACCATTTGTCACATTGTTTCTCAGGGCTTCAGGAGACACTTCAACACCCCTAAGAGCTGCGATGCTGATTTTCCATCTCAATCAGCAGTATCAGCAAGAGAGAGAGAAACCTACACCACCTCCAGAGACCATCAGACAATGGCCCTCACATCAGTTTTTACTCCCCCTCCTCGACCGGGCTAACAAACTGTGACCTGGACCTGGCGCTCTGACATGGCAGCCATTCAAATCGACAAGCTAAGAGACACGACTGCTACATGATCCTGTTTTATTCTGGCAAGCTTATAGTGCCTCCAACACCGCTGCCAAAATGCAGAGGCAACAGGGACTGTAGGTTTCTTACGTTAGAGCCATTAAAGATATATAATATCTAATGTCTTTTTTTCACGCACAGTGTTCAGGGCTTTTGTTATTCAAACAATAGACTTTAACTGCACTACTTTCTTTTACCAATCTGCTTATACAACATGGTAATGAGAGACTTAAAAAGCCATGTTCCAGATGCAATAAAAACACCTGAGTGTATACCTTCTGGCCGTAAGTGAGCCAGTTTTGCAACATAAGTTTGCGTGACATGAACAAGGGTAATAGAGTTGTTTTTCAGTCATCAACAGATAACCAGCTGAACCAGAAATACACGAGAGTATATTTGAGGTTTCAAATTTTGGCCAATATTACATAACACGGCTCGATTATCTTTTTGAGCGAGATTGTGACAAGCGCAACAATGCCGGGACCAGCATAAGGTGGGTTCACTCCGCAGCAGTTACATTTAATTATACGGCTCAAAACCGACAACAGGAGCTGAAACACAATGAAGTCTTGTTCCACAGCTGTGTCCTACAGTGCCATCAGGAGAAAGGGAGAGAGCGGGCGGAAGGAAAAAAGGCGACGGAGCAGCTCTCATTGTCACCATGCCTGGTTATTGTTCACACTCCTCCACATGCGGCCCTCTGCCTCAGGCGTTTTATCATGTTGTGGCACGTGAGCAACAGCTGAGAGGTCCTTTCTCTATCTGAGGAAAGGGCCCCTCGGCCGCCGCTGAGTGAAGGTGAGGAAGGAAATGGTGACAGAATGGTCATGCGTTGGACTTCCTCAGATAAAGTTGGCGGTGTATTAAGACATTTAAGGAGAGATGAAGGCTGTAAAATGTCATTTAAATGGTGGAAACACTGTGATATGCTGTACTACTACTAAAAACATTGTGTTGTTTTACATAGAGAGCTGTCACAGAGCACATTTAGCATTTAAATGTGTTTAATGGAGATATAACGTTGAAATAATTATGGAAAAGTAATTTTGCATGAACTTATTAGCTAAAGGTGAGGGAAGACATTAAAATGGTCATTTATGATTTGGGCGTCACTGCTGATGGAATCAAGTTGAGTCTGTTCCAGTCTAGGTCAGCTGGGAGACAAAATCAATCATCAAAATCACCAATTGTTTGCCCTCTGATCCATTCACTACCTGTGGTTCAATTTTAGAACTGGACTTACAACCATCAACCATCATGTAGCGGGAGGAGGAGTGATAATAAAACAAGACTGAGTCTACAGCCATGGTAGCAGCTCTGTGAGGCTGTGCTGAGAGGCTAAATGCTAACATGCTCGCAGTCACAACATGGCGATGGTATAGTGTTCACCAGGAGCATGTTAATAACAGTGGTAGTCGAGAAATGTCTGAGATTTAGACAGCCCAACTGCAGGCTTAAACGTGACACATTAGTATTAGATTCATCCTGTTTCGATGGGCCGTGACTGAGACGTCTCTCCGTGTGAGACTTTTCTGAAAGAGGCCACATTACTGAGAGTATATCCTTGTTATGATCTCCAGGAGTCAGAGCCATTTACTGTAAGCTACCAGATGAATTCAAAATGGTCCAACCACTGGCCCCGATGTTGACAGTCATACAGCACATCACGGGCTCTGGTTTGTTTCAGAGGAGACACAGTAGTTTGGCTCGCCTCCAGAGGAAACAACATCTGGATTTTTGCTCTTAATGGGCTTTGCTTAATGGTAAAAGCACAGAGTGTGATGGACTGTGTCTCCCTGAAAACCTAAATCTCAGTCTAGTGGACTTCAGCTGAGATAAGAGATTTTTAGATGGAGGATATGCAGCAATAAAACATTGTGAAATGGTTCAGTCACATTTAGGAAATTAATTTGTTTGATACCAGTGTTGTCAGGGTTTTTGTCACTTTGTCATTTTCAACTTTTTCCGCTTAGTTTTGTGATGTGAACGTGCCACCAATTCTGTAAGTAACACTTCAACAATTCAAAACACCCTTGGGTTTTCCTGTATAACCACATGGCTTCTCTGAGTGGTTAGCGTGTCTCTCAGAGGGTTGAAAGGCCACCATTTGAAACTCATGTCTCTCATTATTCACACTGCTGTTGTTTCGGTCTGGGATTAAAATGTGGTTTAACAGCCAAAAGAGCAGAAACCCATTGCAAGAAAAGTGGCAGCAGAAAAACTGTCGAAGGCCAAGTCATATCAAATAGGCTAATAGCAAAATTGCTTTTATAGTAAAATAAGCCAACAGTCCATCACTGGGCACCAATTGATTTGCATATCATTTCTGTGTGCTGCAGCCTGATCTTTGAAGAATATGGTTTGCTGCAAAGAATGGCCTACATAACATAATGTTGTGTGCTCTGTATAATGAACCATGCAAATTAATTTCTAGTTCCAGTATTTATTAAAAACAGAGCAGCTGTGGAGGCAAATGTTACCATATTATTGTTTTGCATTTCACTGGGTGAAGAAAGAAAGTTGTTTAAAGCTGCTCTAATCAATATTTTCATATTAACAATGAATGAAATTATTATGTGTAATGTTAAAGTGTTGAACCCACATAAAATTATCACCTGACTCTGCAGAGCCCCTTACTGTTATGCTTCACTCTCACCTCTCTCATCAGCATTGCTTCTACTTGAAGCAGGCAGCTGTTTTCAGCAAAAGAGCTCTGATAAACCCACTGTACAGTACCTGCCCAGCACCAAACAGGCAGATACAGCTACAGACTAGCTTGTGAACACAGTGAAGCACTTAGCAGCTAAAGAGCCACATATTTCCCTCTGGGATTGGTGGAGACCAAAACCAGAGCTAAAGGGAGAATTAATATGGGACTTTGATTTGTCAGGTCACCTGAAACATGATTACAAATGAATTCTAATGTAGCTCTGTATCTACTGGATTTGTAGAAAACAGTTAGCTAACACGTTGGCCATGACACCTTTATAAGGTGATGTCAATGTTGTGTTTACAGCTTGACAGACTGCTCCCAAGTACCAAAGAAAATAATAATTAATGCTGGTTTAAAGCTGCAAGTAGGGAATAAGTACAATAAAATTGTTTAAAGCTGCATTAAGTGATTTTTGATGGTTAGTTCCAGAGCTCCTAATCACTGCCCAATTCAAAAAGGTTTGGTGGTGCTCTAATAAATGACTGATTCCTTGGCTGGATAAACACTTGAACCAATCTTTCAGTTTTTGTGCTAAGCTAGTTTGAGACATGTCCTGACCAATATGACCAATACATATCACGTTACATAACACACAGGAAAGGTATCGATATTCTTATTTAAATCCCAGCAAAACAGCAACAGATACAATGCTCTCCATATGGGAAATGTCTGAATTAATAGAATTGCAATAAACATATATTTTGGGTTACCACTTGACTGCACAAACCTTTAGAGAGGACTAAATTGTACAGTTGTTGTGTGATTAACATTTCTAAAATACAGAGTAACCTACTCATATTAAGTCTCACATCTGTTGGCCTTTTCTTTACCATGACCATTAGATCTCAATAGACATATTGCGCACATTGATATCATCTCATCATAATCTATGAGATACGGTCTCTTTCACGCTGAGGATGGGTTGTCATATGTTGTAATTAGAGTGAATTGCTGCTCCCTCAGACACTTTCCCACAGCTTGACAGACATGGAAACCTCGTGTCAGACACTGACTGCTGTCGATAATGTTGTGGTTTCAGACATTAGCATTTAAAGGGATACATACAGATATGACTGAAATAAAACCACATCCACTGCACATGTTGCTGCACAAGTTGTTCTGATCTTTTTCACACAGAAA
This sequence comes from Oplegnathus fasciatus, assembly GCA_003416845.1. Lineage (NCBI taxonomy): Eukaryota > Metazoa > Chordata > Actinopteri > Centrarchiformes > Oplegnathidae > Oplegnathus > Oplegnathus fasciatus. Next base: position 659,271 of record NTHP01000294.1, on the reverse strand, counting down.
GAGATAACAAACAAACACAGGCACTGGTTTCACTATCAGTCTAGGTCCTCTCCTTACAGTACTTCTTTGTTTTTGTGGATATTCAAGGAATTGTTTATTTCTGTTTAGTGTATGTTCACTGTTTGGCTCATATCAGTACATCATCAAATCCAGTAAGAGCCCAGTGTTGCTTAAAAAACAAATTATGTTAAATAGTGTGATGTGAAATTAAGATGATGTGTCTATTTAAGAGTTTTTTTTTTATTTGTTTCAGAGCTACAGGGCTTAATTCATATGAATAACCAAATATCTTGGATGGATGAAATTCCCAAACCATTTGCTGATTTTTAAAATATATTGCAGCCTGCATTGTTTTGCATTGTCCACGTTTAGCAGTCTTCTTCTGCCTTGCACGGCCTTTTGCTGGCACAATGTTGTGTTTCTTTGCACGTCAACGCCACCAACTGTCAATCTGTGGAATAGCGTGAAACTCGTAGTGCATCGCCTGCGTTCTTTTGCGAGTGCTGCTAGAGCACGAGATACAAACAGGCGATCCGCTCATGAAAACGTTGTTCCATCGCACCACAGGTGGTGAAAACTCCACAGGGTACCTTTAAGGTATAGTTATATTTGGGCACATGGTCATTTTCTGGTGAATAATAATAATAATAATATTATCTGTAACTTTCACTGGTTGGCTGTGTAGCCCTCAGCCTGGATCACTACTACAAATGCTAAGCAGAAAAATGTTACGAGCCGTTAAAGAGTTTCCCAGGGTCATAAACAGTGATGTCAAAAACTGAACATCTTCCTCGTAACGCAACATTTTAATAAGCCAGACAGTATGTGACTTTTCTGACAGCTGACTAACATGGAGCTCCTGATTTAAAGGATTTCATTTCAAATCTAAACTATGCCAAAGCCAACTTTTCCCAGTGTGAGTAAGCCTTATTAAAAAAAAAGAAAAAAAAGAAATTGCACTGACTGTCACGACATTGAGTGATGGGGAGCTTGTCCATTTTGGCACAGGCTTAATTTCGTGTGGAGAACATTAAACTTCTGGTTGCTCAGCAGTGCACAGGGAAACAGCCTTTGGCTCCACAGACACTTACAAAAGGCCAAAAGGGGAGCTGAGCAGAGCACATGCAAACATGAGTAATGACATCCAGCTGCTGGTGCACACACAAACACACACACACACACACACTCACTCACACACACTGTTAGTGAAACAGCACAATTCAGTAGCCTGTAGATTCAAGAAACAACATTATGATAGCTTTAGAGATTAAAACCAGGCAATTTCCTCTGTGGGACAATACTGGTGTTTTGTTTTACCTCTTTTACATTGTGTGACAAGAGACAGTCACACACCCAACTCACACCTTTTAACCTCTTTTTTTCCCATACGCAGACTTTGCATGTAAAAGGATATCTGCAAATGCATATGTCACAGCCTGCCTCGTCTGGTTGAAAGTTGTGGGCGACGAGGTTTTTGTGTAGAACGCTGTGTTTGGCCCATGTTGTGGTTGCTAATGATCACACTCATCTCTGCATTGAAAACACACAGATATGAGAGACATTATGCCATTGCTTTGGTGACTCAGGTTTCTGTTCTGTTTACACGCACAGCAGTTTAGAGAGACGTGGGCCGCTAAAAAGTAAGTAAGCATGTAAGCAAATTTCACTGGAAGCAGCGAGCAGCGTGATTGTGTGTGTGTATGCGTGCATGTCTGCATATGTTTGTTTGTATTAAAAAGATGACCACAAACAGGAGCAAGAGGGCTTCTCTTGATAACAGACCTCACTTAACCAGTTTCTTAAATGAGCTCGGACAGTCACGCACAGGGGACTTTCCGGGCTCTTATCTAACACTTGGAGAGGTGACATCACTGTCCATGGAGACTATCCTAACACGGAGACGCTCAGAGCACGGCATGGCATCTTAACAGTTTCAGTCCTTGTTATGAGCTCGCCACAGTCTGGAAGACAGTGATATGAAAGCTGAAAAGCGAAAAATCTCATTCATGCTATCAAGGTTCATTTATCGTCATCTTACAACACAGGGTTTGCACAATGAAATGAAAGTTGCAGCCCCTTCATGCTACACATATATAGATTATATAAAGAAATATTTAAATTACAATATAATGTAAAATAAAACAATATATACAATTACTTATATACATATACTTATATCCATATATACACGTATACACCCAGAAAGTATGTACAGCATATGCAATGTCAGTGTAAAGTTCCATGTCATTTATTTAGTGCAGAAAATGAGTTGAGGAGTCTCAGCCTGAGGAAAGAAGCTGCTCTGTGGTCTGGTGGTACGACAGCGGATACTTCTCTATCATTTGCCAGACGGCAACAGGCTGGACATTCATATATTAACCTTATCATTCTTTTTAAAGGGACATTCTGGTGTTGGTTATTCTCATATTTTGTCCATTATGACTATGGGTCATAACCTCTGTTGTAGAGATTTAGGAAACACTGACTCCAGCAACAATGGCAACGACTGGGGCAAGCAGTGTGAGCCTCCTACAGCATTAAAAAAAAAAAGTGAGTCTGAAAGTAAACACAGAAAGTAGTCCCTTAGCTTTGTGTTACAGTTGGAACTGCAGGTCATGTGACGCCCACCTCCCGTAAATACTTTTTATCCATACACCATCATTGCAAAAGAAACGTCTACAAAACAATGACACAATTGGAGCCATTAGCTCTCATGTTCCTTGATCCGAGGGACATTGTTCTGCTTCTCTCAAATCTCCACAACAGAGCCGGTAAGAAAATTGTATCACGAGTCATAATGGACCCAGACTGAAAAAAAATACTGAATTTTGCTTTAAGTGTTGCAGGCAGGAATCTATCCCAGTGTACATCTGTTGAAAGGCAGTTCCTCACAGGACACATCATCTTCTTGGTTGTATATCAGCTTTAAGTGCCAGCTACTAGGTTAAAGCCATCATGTATCATTATTTGATTGTCCTTGTGCTCTGCTTTCTTGAAGTATTTACAGTATTTACAGTATAGCCATATAAAACTAGACACATTAACTATGTACAGGACTGGGTTTTGTTTAGATAACATGGTCTCCTCTATCTATACAGTGAAAAAATATGGGAATCAGGTGAGAGCAGCTGTCAGATTCTGCAGAGCTATAGTGCTAAATGTATAAACAACTGAATTGTAAGACTGTCACCAAACTGTGTTCATGATTCACATTTAAAAAGCACTTTAACTTTGATTCTGCGGCTCAAATAAAAAGGCTGGGGCAGGTTATAATTTCAGTGTCAGCTGAGGGAACCACTTTGGGGTTTGGGGGCACCAGCTGTGTCTCCCTGTCCAGGGCCAAAGTCTCAGCTGGGAATTTTTCTTTTTTACAAAGCTGACAGGAAAACATAGAGTCACTGTAACCTGAGGAGGGAGCGAGATGGAGGGAATGTAGAAAAACAAATCCTTTCAATGCTGCCAGTGTGTGTTAAGGGGAGAAGGATGGATTAGTGTAGGGCGGGGTGGTGGAGCATCCCTCCCCCTCCTTGACAGATAACTCTGCACTCGCACAGTGAGAGACAAAGGAGGAGGGAGGCGGTGCAAAAAGAAGAGTAGAAATATGCCGTGATGATAAAAAAAACACATAATAACACATTACAGAAACGAAACCTCAAAATGGGCTGAAACTAAATAGCTGATGTGATTTCTGATAACGTCAGGGAACACTGTGGTGCCATGACTGTTCGGTCTGTCTGCGTTATGAAAAAAGTATGTTAAGGACTTCAAGCTTGAAAAACTAGGATCAAATTATTCTATTGTTTAACTCAACACCATTCACTTTTTGGGGTGTTCAAATACAGGTTATAAGGCATCATTAGCACCTCTACATGAAGCAACTGACAGTTAACAAGCAATTTAGAAAACTACCCCATGAGGATACTTGTACATAAGCAAAATGAGAAAATGTCTCATTAAATAAAATAAGTCTGTATCCACTTGTCTTTGACCCTGTTTACACTTGGTTTTAAAATGTGTTTGATTGGATCACAAGTGGACAGTGCTAAATACAAGTGTAAACGACCACCAAGACACATTGTGGTCCGATCACTCAAACCACTTGCCCAGGTGGTCTGCGATGCATTTGACCACATATCTTTTGTAGTGTAACAGGAAAATATGTCATCAATGCAGGCCANACAACTATTATCATAACCGGGCCGTTTTATGAGGGTATTGCTAGGAAGATGTAATAACTGTGTGCGGGGCCTTCTAGCGGAAGTGACGTAGGCAGTAACGAAAACTGAACACAAGTGGTCAGCTGGAGACGCATGATAGACACAGGTGTGAACGGCAATGGGTCTCGACTGTCCACTTGTGTTCGGATCACCGAAACGCATTTTAAAACCAAGTCTAAACAGAGTCTTATACACCCTATAAGTCTACGTATAAATATTGATTTCATGTACTTAAAGAAATAGTTCAACAGTTTGGAAAATACGCTAAGTCACTTTCTTGCTAACAGATGAGAAAATGGATTCCACTTTCAAAAACCACAAGTTGCTGATACATTTAAATTTTTGTTTGTGTACAGATTGAACAAATGAGAATTTCAGAATTGAGCTTTAGAGATTTTTTAAACTTTGGACAGAGCTGGGCCAACTGTTTATGCTAAGCTAAGCTAAAGCTCCACACTTAATGCGCAGACATGAGAGTGGTATAGATCTTCTCAATCAACTCTTGGCAAGGAAGCAAATAAGCGCATTTCCCAAAATGTCAAACTATTTCTTTAATTACCAACGAGGCTGTGCATGATGTAGCTTAACACAAACACTGCTGTTGTTGCCAGCGTTAGCCAGTAAGCAGGGCAAAGTTTGGGAAAGATTATGCGACCAGATGTGAGAATTCCCTTGAAACTAACACTGGCATTACAAAATGACAAGTTTCAAGTTCCAGCAGCACATAAACAAATAACATCATCATCAACAGCATCTCGCGAGTTGCCTAAAACATCAGATTCCCCAAGTTTAATCCCCCAGTCAACTGATTTTGCTACACATAGTTGTTGCTGTAGCACTGAATCCAGCAAACTCACAAAATTCACCCAATCTTTGTACTGAATTTGAGTTATTAACATTACTGTATATCCTGCATACCCTAGTGATTATTGTATTTTGCTCTTTCTTTTTGTGAGGCCTACCTTTGGTCTTAAAAGGTACTATATAAATAAAGATTCACTTATTTCCTTATAACACTGTGGTTCCATAATCATTATGAGATTGTCTTTCTCAGTATCGCTGTGTAGACATCGAGAGCACCAGCTGTAACCCCGTGCTTGACCCGGATAGCCCTCTGACCCACATCCCAATTTGTAGACAAGACTGCGGTAAGAGATATGACTGTATGACACAGGCCGTCACTATCACTAGGAAAGCTATTACAGAAAAAAAACATATTGTCGGTGAGACAGATGAAAAAGATTAAAAATTTGTTCCGCACGCACACAAAACATCTAACATCAACCAAAACAAAGGGGGATATCCTGTTTTTCCAGAGCCCACTCCTCCCAGAATAGCACAGCATGGCAGGGAGGTTGTTATCGCTCTTATCACAGCCCGCATTATAATGGTCTGTGTGGCAAGGAAACATCCCTTATTGTTTTCTCACAGGCTTCCTCTCAGACTAGGGGCTGAAGTGGCTGAGAGGGCCACGTACCAATGGTATCACTGTTGTTCTCCTCCTGCGCTGTCCACCTCATTAAGACACCGTTTCTTCATCAGCGTTTTCGACTAATGTTACACAGACCCCGCCCCCAACCCTTATCTTAAATTGCTGGAGTATGCAGAGGAGGGTTTATAGTACAAACATGTACAGACACACTTATAACACAATCTCATCGTCTCCCAGTTTTACTGGCACAGTGGCATGTGTATGACAATATTTGCTTGAGTTGTGTCAGCAATGTTTCAGGAGCTATAAGTACATAGCATAGCGATACACGAAATAACATGCCCCTGGTGCGCATGCAGTGCATATCTTAGTAAGAATCCCATGTATCTATATGCAATGCACATTGCTTACACTTGGCTTAGGTTTGCATATCATAAACACACACACACACGGGACACATTCACACATCAGTTACACCCATATCTGTGTCACTCCCCTGAGCGTGCCACTTCTCATAGCCACACTCAGTGATAGTTTGGTATGTGAAAGTATCACAGGCTCATAACAAGCAGCTTTATACAGCAGCTGCTGCTCCGCTGGCACGCCTTGCTCCATAAGTAAACCCACGCTCCAGGTATTTGCGGCATGCAATCCGGCCCAAGCCAGGGGCATTGTGCACTTGTGCAGGGGTCAAGGCAAAACTTCAGCCGAGGTCGAAAAGTCAGCAATTTGAATAGCAAGGTCAAAACTTTCAGTAGGAGGGCAGGTTGGGCAGAGGGTTTGGGATGGGATGGTGCTGGAGCTTGATTCCTTCCCTGTGGAGGAGCTTCACTCTCTTCAACTGTGTGCGCGCTGCCAAGTTGAAGATGTGTTCGAGAGTTTGTTGTGTTGTAAAGTTTGCTCTGGTGGGACAATAGAGGCTCTGGTGTTTGCTCCATTTGGCTCATGGTACATTTTCTATTTTCAGTGTTACAATATCTGCCCTCTGGTCTAGCAGACCCGCTGATGCCAAATTGGATCGTTTCCAATGTGCGTATACACAATGTCCTCTAACCCTACGTGCAGACGGTTGTGGCTGGAACGCACTGCAAACCGCAAGTCAAAGTGTCCAACTATCACTTGCATTTCAAAAACACTCTGTCTTGTTTCAGGTTGGGCCCTGATGGGCTCGTTGCATCACTACAACACAACACAGAAGAAAAAAAATAGGACAGGATTTTATTTTCCAGCCAGAAGCACCAAGTCATTGAGCTTCGCTCAGCATAGCTGCACGCTAAGCATGTGTTTTTTATTTCAAACATCAATGATGGTTGATGATTTGATTTGTGGTCTGTAATGTGTTTCAGCTGGAAATGTCTGAACATAAAGTGTCACCAAACCTATTTCAACTACAGAGGTATAATACATACAGGAACAGACTTAATAATGCTTGTTATATTTATCCTTCAGAGCAAAGCTGAAGATCCAGACAAAACACACAATGACAGTGAGTGAACGCCTCCACATGCAGACTCCAAATAGACTGGTGTAACTGTGGGCTTTCATTGTCTCCTGTCATTTTACAATGTAAACAAAAGTCATTTTAATGTTAGTGCCTGTCAATGCAAACAGAGAGGTCCTCCCTGCTCACTTATGAATCAAGGTCATTATGGTGGAGCAGCAGTGGCACCGAATTCACAGCATAGTGAAAGATGTGCACCTGTCTCCCTAACTGTCAGGGCCAACTGCCGAGGACTGACGGTCGTGGGAAAACTCGGGGCGCGCTGTGCTGTGATGTGATGTTTTGTTAGTCCGTCTCAGCTGAGTGAAGAGATGATTTGCCAGCTGAGGGACGTGAGCTAAATTTAAAGTCCAGTGGAGCACTTGACTTGCGAAATGTGTCTTAGCAAGAATTATATTCTAATCTACGGAGAGTATTTTTAACACTAATTTAATAAGAAGAACATCAATTTAGATTTACAGATATCTTTCAAAAGTGTGCATGCCCCTAAAAGCCGCCAGATTATCTTTAGAGGGGTCATATAAGTCTTGACTGAATGTTTGCCACCTTTTTTAAGACAGCAAAGGCAAAAAAGAATATAAAGTATTGTAATGTACTAACATAAATGGCACCACAGAAACATCTAAATTAGTTTTCAATGAGCTTGTTGAGAGGGCTTCCTGCAAAACATTATGCCATTTTTGATGAGCACTTATAATAAATTATGTTATAAATTATGATAAATGATTAATAAATTGTTTAAACTTATACTGTGCAGAAACTACCATTTGTGCAATGTCTGTTTGATTTTCAGTATTATCTTTGCTGTGGTTCAGGGGAGGACAGTTGACATGGTTTGGCACACCATGTCTCACACATCACCCACACTGTCTGAACTTGGACGGTGCACGAGAGTGTTTCTCCACGGGCACGTGGTCCTCCACACGTTTCGAGTGAATTGTTTACAACTCAGCAGTCACACGCGATTTGAGGAACTCTGGTGAAATTTTAAGAGGCTTTCATGTTAAGCAACACTTGTGAACATGATGATGTGCAATATTGTGTGTATGTGTGTGTAGCCTATTGTGGTCAGCTTTGTGTGGCCATGCATGGCCATGTATGTTTTAACACCCTGGACTGTCCAACACACTGCAGTATAAGTGAGAAAACATTGTAGAGCATGTTATACTGCATATATTCCTCTACCTTGAGCAGATTATGTAGCTATGTGAATATGACTGTTAACCACCTTACTGTTGCTACGCTTGTCAAACTTTCCATTCTTGCATATGTGGTTTAGCGGTGGCAGATTTACCATTACACAAATTCATAGTAATTTTTTCAAATTTTCACTTTTTGACATATTCAGCAAATATCTCCTCACTGTCCGCTAGCTGTCCGTTCTGTGTGTGTGCTGCAAAACAATCTGGTGTTCATACACAGCCCTGTCTCTGTAAATGGGAAACAGGACCAAGCCACACAACTTGTTCTCGTGCACAGGACAACACTGATATTGTGCGTTACTCAGGCGAGTTTGTGTTTATTCACGTTTAAACAGAACCCGCAAATATTCACCTCTCCATCTGTCCCCGGTGAGTGGCTGTTTCATAATTGGTGTGTCAAAATCAATAAATATTCATTATATATAACAAGTCATGCGTCAGCTTAATTAATCTGGCTTACTACAGCGGTATGATCCCAAAATAAACAGATTTTGCTGTGATTTAAACGGATCAAAAGGATGCCGAAATAACTACATCATGATGCAGACTTGTAAAAAGTCTGAATTCATGCTTTGTCAGGTCCGTCCGCTAGACGACAAGCAAACAACTTTTAAAATGCTTGTTTTCCGAGTGGAGTTCGGATCGATCAGGGCAAATCAGCGTCATCTAAATTAGGCATAAATGTGGCAATGCCGTTATTGTTTATACACATAGATATCTACGAAATAACCCACACGACCACAGGCAAATAACTTTTAAAATGCTTGTTTTCTGAATTACATTCTGATCGATCAGTGCTCTCCAGAATCGTAGGCTCCACCTTTAATGATGTGGTCCTTGGAAGTAACGCTCCGTTACTACTGTAGGTGGTAAACTAGTTACCTAGACATTTGCAGCTTATGTTAAAATAAATAAACACAACTTTAAATCCATTTCTTACACTTTGGCTCTTGTGTTTTTACTTTTGGAAGGCTAAAAAATACACTATCCAAATTTTTTAAATGTGTAATATCCCTCTAACTACAGCCCCATGCACACCACTTCAGCATGTGAAGAAATCCAACACTTGACAGGCCTGCTATGCCTAGTTACAGTTGCTAAGCTATTGGACAATCGCTGTTTAGTGAACGGCCAATTGGACATCCAGTTGTTGGTTTGTTAAATGACAAACTGAACTAATTAGTGAGGCAACTATAACAACTTCAGCGAAGGTTGATCTGCTGAGCTTAAAGGCAGATGCCTTTGCTCATCCACCACCTGACCTGTGATTTCAGTGTCACACTCCTGCATGTTTTCAGTCCTGACACCTTTGAGAACTCTTTTGTGGCGGGAAAATATATTTCTCTCACTTTCTGTTATGTCAGGTCTATTCACAAATCACAATGAGTCAACATGTCAGTTTTGGCAGGAAAAAGGTGAGAACTTGAGTAACTATCTAAATGGCTTCATTAACACCAGTTCTCTCCATGGATCCGGCTGAACCAAACAAAGGAATAAAAAAAGAAAAGTTTAATCATCAGAACCAAAGCTTATCACTCTGAAGTGGCGTCAGATTTTTTTAAACAGTATCTCTTAATTGGTCAGGGGGTGGTGCCAAGACTCAAAGTGAGAGTGAAGAAGTGAAGCGATGCCAGCAGAATAGCCAGGCCACAGGAGGAAGGAGTATTGTTCTTGGCGTGGATCGAAGCGACCAAATCCAAGCACCCAGATGGACTCCAACAGGCTCCAGCAATAATACACACACCGAGAGAGAATAGAGGTCACCTCAGGATACACACACAATAAATCCATTGTGACTGGCTGTCTCTTTTCAAAGATATTTCACTGCTCGCAGACCTTATCTACCTCAGCACACCGAGGTGAACCACTTGGTGAACAATTAGTCTCAAATCTAAACAGAGACCAGGCACTCAAAAACAGCACATGTGGAAGTTAAAGTGTATAAGTGAGCTGAGTGCATCAATGTGCAGAGCTCTCATTTCTTTTATACGTGCACCACAAACACACAATAACCTCTGCATTTAGGAAATCTACTGCCTTCTTTTACGATGTGTAAGCATTACTGAGATTCAGTCACTGTTAGGCTCTTGTCCAAGATCTACTTCAGTGCCTCTTGCTAAAATTCATTATGTAAGTGCACCAGCACTGCGCTGTTTGAACTTGAAAGATGCCTCTATATGCACTATTAACGGTGGAACGGGTGCATTAAAGAGTCTGTGAAAAAGGTGGACAAAACATGCATGTGCAACAGCTCATAGTTTTTCAATTTGAGTGTATTCTCTGTGTGAAACGATGTGAGCCAGTTTAATATGCAGATCTGACTGTCTCCACTGCAAACTGTAAAATTATTTTTAGTTAATTGCTTTGCAATCGCTTCAAGCAACTCTGGAAAAGGTTTGCTGTCTCTAATGTGTATCTATGCCAGAAGGAGGGCGTGCAAACTCTGAACAGGTTGCTCTTTACTCAGATGACATGTGTATGTCAACACATTAGCAGACTAACGCGATAATGATTACACAGTGGAATTATCACATCACACAATATGTACTTGTGGTACTAATGTCTAGACAAATGCAGACAGGCTGAGAGACACGCACATGCAAATATAAAAAAAAAGAATATGCATGTACCAACCTCAAAATAAGAAAGGTGCAAACTCAATAGAAATGTGCCACCCACTCAAAGTCACACATTTATCCACTCGTCATCCTTAAATGTAACTTTCACTTTCATGCAAGTCAACACAGAACCTGCAATAATTCAGATTCAGCTGTACATGTGTATATTAAAAGTGTGGGTGTATTATAGTGAATATTTACCACATGCAAGCTTTAATGGACTTCTCTGAATGAGAGAAAGGTTTTTCTTTCTCTCTCTCCATCTCTCTGTCACTCTCCTCTCCCTCTATCTCCAGGTTTTTCTCTCAGGAAAACAAAAAAACGCAGCAGCCATAGCGACAGAGAGCAAAGGAAGACCTGGCCCGGGCCTGTCACCTTTGGAGCGTCCTGATTGGTCGAGGCCCGCTGTGTGAGCTTTGTTGCCGTGTGGACGGCGAGGCAGGCAGTTCTCTGAGCGTTGCCGTGGACGCAGAGCTATCTCAGCAGTCCTGTCAGGGTGGATTTACACTGCAGGCTCAAAGCTGATATTTTCACTCCTGTGACACATTTTGTGGCTGGATAAAAGGAAGCCTCAATATACCGGTTAATATTTGGTTCAGTGACAGGGACAAAAGACCTGCTGACTTATTGACTCTTCACAGGAAATGCCTGTGAGCTTTTTCAAACTCTGGAAAAATCAGACACCCTTCTGTTTTTTTTTTCACATAAAAAACAATGTAATGACCGGTTTGTTGTGACACAAGTGAAATAGTCAGTCTTGAATATGCAGTTTGTGCACTTGTGCATGGAAATAAACTTAATGCAATGTAATTATTTTGACTTTTATACGTATTCGGGAAGTCTCTTTTGAGACTTAAGATGAGTCAGTCACAACAAAGCAGTCATCACACACACAGATGCATTATCTGAAACAATCACAAATATTGTTAGAAATATTAGTAAGTTAAGCTTTAAAGTCCCCTTAAAGTAATGTTGTGTTTCAGTAGTAAGGCGGCCTGTTTTAAGACCTCTTGAATTGCTGCATATATATTATTTTGGTCACACTTTATTTTATGGTACACTAACAAGACGTAAAAAGCTGTACTTTATATCAAATTAGACAAAAACTATAAATATGTTCTTTATTAGACAGTAAACAAACACAGTTATACCCTAATTAGACAACATACACCTGAATTATGCTGTAATTAGAAACTGCATATAATGCCGTGTTAGACCCAAAATATACTAAGACACTATGCTCCACTATGTTCACCAGCTAGCTGTTGACTTTGTCTGCTGCTTGGTGCTGGGCAGGTAGAGTAAGGTGTGTTGAAAAGAGTGCTGAGACTGAACCAAAACAGTAAAGTTGCTGGGACATAAAACCAAAACAATGTGCTAAAAGATGCTAAAATGCTCTGTAGTGCTGAGGGGAACTCGAGTTCAGTGATAATTCTCTGTGGTTTTGTCAACGCAAGTGACCCGTTTCATATTACAGTACGCGTATTCATTTGAGCCAGCTAGTATCTGTTGACGGGACGATACTTTACTTGCTACTAATAAGCCAACAGCAAGATATAGCTCGGTAGCAAGGCCAACGTAAAATGTTACGTTATAAGTCAGTTGTATTACAATAATGTCCACCGTGACCTAACGTCATACCTCCATGGACTGTAAAACCACATCTCACAATGTATTTCATAAATAAAATAGACATATTACATACCTGTCTAGGAGGAAGAGGGCCAATTCAGGATCGGTTTTGAATCCTTTCAAATCCTGCAATTCTCTCCATCTGTTGAATGACCGACCAAGGTTGACTCGTGTTTTCACCCGTGCTCTATCACTGTCCCTTTTAGCTTTTTTTTTGTTCTTTGGTCAATTCTTTTCTTTTTCACTTTGCTGATCCTGCCCCAGTATCAGCCATAACCACAAAATATAACGTCAAAAACTCCTTGTAGTTAGTTTGAAATATGACAAAATAACCCCCAACAGAAAACAGCAATTCAGGCTGCTTATCAGCAGCAAGGCTGTATCAGAAACCTGTCTTCCCCAGTTCGGTGTTGATATGGAGAACTTTTTAAGCTAAGCTATGGTCATGGTGTCATGGTAACTTTGAACTCAACAAAAGATGTTAAATATCTCTGTAACTTGGATAACAAGGGCTTATGAATGAAAACACGGGTATGCTAATACCTTCTACATGAGGATGACACCTGGCCTTTTCATGTAACTCACAGTGGTGACTACAATAGCTATCTTGAATGATTAATTGAATGGCACTGTGGTAAATGGCATCTACTGGTTTAAGAGGAGTGGAAGCAGCACGAGCATACAGGCTAACCCAGTGTAAAATAGTGGATTGCATATGTTTTCTTCTGTTCCAGTAGAAGAATCCAATTTAAATTCTTAGTTTGGTTCCCATCCATCCATTTTTCATACCTGCGTATCCTGTTCAGGGTCACAGAGGGTGTTGGTGTCAATCCCAGCATGCACCGTGTCATCAGTTCATCACTGTGCTGTCTTTTATTCTTGCACTAAAGTTCAGGTAGGAAACGGTGCACATGTGAAGCTGCTTTCCTTGCCATTGTTAGTCATCCTACTCTCGTTTGTTATTGCCCCGTGGCACTGTGTTGACAGATGAGGTTAAAATACAGTGAATAACTACTGACAGTTGTTTCCTTCATAGGAAGAAGACATACAATGAGTCCTCTGATTCTGTTGTTCCCAGACTGGGTCCAGATTGAGGTGATGACTTCCTCTGACTCACTTTTGTCTGCATCGTGGATGCACAGTATGTTGAACCAGACCCCATGTGTCTTTCGCAAATAACAGAGTGTGGAGTGAGAAGAAAAATCATAACTCTCACTTTTTTTTTTTTTTCAACACTGCAGGTATGATTGATATCTAGGGTCCAAATATCATGCAAAAAGGACAGCTGCTCACTTTACTATAAATTCAGAGAAAATATGGCTGACAAGGTTTTTCATCTTACATTGAACAAATGGAAAGGATCACTGTCAGGCTACCCATTGTACAATGTCTTAAATCCATTCTTCCTCTCAAGTCAATTTTTTAAAATAGGTTGAAGACAAAGGCAAAGAAAACCAACACAGCACACAAAATATGGTCATATGGCGAAGTGAGTAATCCCACGCTGGCTTGGCAGACAAAGCCAAACATGATAAGAACTGAATGTGCAACTTGAAGGCAATATCAAGCAACACTTCTCTTCTTACCTTTCTTATCAAAGACAGCAAATTACATGTGCACCACAAATAGTGTTTCTGTACATGTTTTTGACACATACAGTGCATTTTTTTGTATTACAGGCATAAAATGTTACTTTTACAGCCCAACAACACTATTAATGGGCAGTTTGATAAATACACTTGTAATTGTGTTTTTTGTCTACATGCACAGGCATGTTTCAAACAGCTACAGAGTACGCGGCCTGTAATTACCTGCTAATGTGTCACAGCATTCGACAGAGCTGTGACCCCTGATGGTTGTTAGATTCCTCAGAGAACAGCCCGGGGCGTTCTCCCACTGCATTCAAGCTGAACTTTCAACTCACATCAGTGACACAAAGGATAATGGCCACACACACAACCGTACGCAGACACACATGCATACTCTACATATAAGAGCATTCACAAAGAGTGAGAAGTACATGCACGCAAAAACTCCGCAATTCTGACAATAACAACTGCTATCAACAATAACTGGTGAGACTGTTTTTTTTTGTCCACTTGGGGACAACAGAAACAAGTTGTGAACACACACTAACATAGCAAACAGGTAAACATTGTCATTCGAAACGCCGGTATAAAAACATCGGTCATAGCCGTTTAAAAGGGATAATTTGGTGTCTTTTTTTCCCACATAATGAGTGTCACAAATGTAGTGACATGGACGTTATAGTTGAGTCCTAAATAAGGGTTCTTGTAGCCAGCTGGTTGCTTGCCAAACAAAACTGAACTGCAGCAAAAGGGCCCAGCTGACCGAAACGGAATCATTTTGAAATTAATTAAATAGTTCTCAAAAATAAATGTGGATGCTTCTCTTTTACAGTAGTTTATCAGGTCACTGCTCATTCAGTCCACATAGAGCTGTCACTTTCTCAAAAAATCAATTTTGAGACAAATTCAAGACAAATTTGAACTAACACGTAATTTCTTCAAATTAATTCGAATATAACCTACATAGCCCAATCCTAAACTAGGTTGTAGAATTGATGTTGTTCCGTTTATTGCCTCCACTGCTTTGCTTGAACGACAACCTAATGTTATAGGAGGGCTACAAAGTCAGCAAACAGCCTTACCTTTATACCTGATTTTTCCATCTACGGTGTTGAATCCAAAATGCTTCCTCATCTATTTAGCAGATGGTTTGGTGCCATGATTCAGCATGGCTCAGTTTTCTCCGTTTTTCGTTAGCGAAGAGAACCATAATAGCCCAGTTTACCGATACGACAACAGGGCATGCTGTTAGAGGTGTTAAAGATATAATCTGGAAGATTTTCATTTAAATAAACACCTGTTAAGTCACTATCTATCGCCGAATGATGCAACACAATGGTGACTAAGCCTATGGCCCACTGATGAAAGCCTGCAGCATTTGCAGTATTACAACCCGGTGTTGGAAGCGACTTTCTCAGAAACATCACAAGCGCTGCACAGTTAGGCTTTTAACAAGGCTTTTTGCTAGCGTTGTGAGTAAACGGTTACTATGGCTGAACAAACAAAGAAAAGACTGATGACTACAGACGATGAAACTTGAAACTGAAACTGAAGTGAGGTCCAAAAACACACCTGCAATTACCGATTATCGCCAAAGGTTCCGCAAAAGACAACGAAATTAAAATCTTCAAGATTATGACTTAAACTTCATGTACCAACAAATCTTAAACACCACATTTTCTAACTGAACTATACTGAACACCATTGTCACTGACTGATTCAATAGCCTTTAAGCATTACTTGCTGATTGAAAGCTAACTTAAAGACCGCAAAGCCCACAAAAACAATCGTAATGTGATAAAATAGGCAGCAGTTGTTATTAACCTTACTGAACTGAACATTTTGAACCAGAAATACTGTCCACTGAGCTTGAAATATTAAATTTCTTTTCCACGTTTAAAAGGCAGTTTGAATTTCAAATAAAAAGCACTACCCATAGTCCCTATCAGTGTTGGACAAAAACAAGTAGTGGGCAGCAGCATTAGCTTAGCCTACTAATGAGACACTTTGAATAGCAGCATCATCGTGCAGCATGTGAACACATCATCAGGCATCATAAAGAAAAAGGATTTC
>NTHP01000294.1:628020-642553 GCA_003416845.1 Oplegnathus fasciatus | reverse complement strand
CGGTGCATTGTGGCTGAAAATGTTTGCTAGCTCCTTTTCCTTTTTCTGACCGGCTGGCTGGGAGACTTCCAGTTTTAAGACTCATGGCCTCAGCTATAAACGTTCATGCTTTAGACACTAAAACCAGTGAATAATATCGCCTTATTTAAAATAATCCAAATTATTACTTTAATATAATAACAAGCTTTTAATGCTGTTGTTATCCTCGTTCAGCCAGAGCAGGTATTCAGCCTGATTTATGCTGGGATTACTTGTGACAAGCTAAAGAAGGAATTCCCCGCTGCAGTCCCTTAAAATTGATTAAGCTAAGGAAGATTCCCGGGACTGTCCCTGGGGGGGGGGGTTTCTTTCAGAACACGAGACCAGGATAAAAGAGTAAAGGGACATACTTCATGGCCCTATATGTGAGATCCCGAGCAAAGACTTGTTGTGTGATTAGAAATGATTTAAAGCCCTGACAGATTTGACCTGATCTGCTGCTCATAATGATAATTTAAAATAATGACTCTTTATTTAAACCCCTGTTAAAAGCATGACGGTCATCAGGAAGTCAACTTGAAATTGGAGAAGAAATCCAACTAAACAGCGAGTTATTAACTCAACTATCCCTTTTTCTGTGACAAGGTACCATGCGGAAAAAGAAAAACTATGTCATCAGACTCTGTTCCTCATCATTTAGCACCCATAATCTCCCAAGGCTTGTCTAACCCTCTGAGATAAGTCGAGCTCCTCAGTGTTAGCCTCCCTTCTCCCAGCCGTCAGGTGTAGTGTGTCAGACAGCTTTATTCATGCAGTAACACCAGCAGTGAAGTTCACGCAAAGGTAATTAATCTGGAAACCTAAGGCTGCTCCCCATTCACAGCGCACTAGCTAGATAATTATAGCTACAGGCCTTTGGGGGTACAAGGGCAATGAAAGTGCTGAAAGACGGGCTTAAATGAGAGACTGAAAAGTTATATTTAAATGTTTTTTTTTTGTTTTACCCTCCTGAGTTTCATTTGCTCCTTTAACCAGCTGCTCTTTGGGAATGGGGAATTATCATACTGTGAGGATAGAATGTAACAAGAAAGCACTAAATAAAGGTTTTACAGAACAGAGCATAAAATCAATTTTAAAATCATTACAAAGAAGTTATATTCCTCCTCCATGCCTTTACCAACAGGGAGGCATGGCAGGAGGTTTGTGGTGGTGCAGGTGCGGAGCTGTGTAAGTGATGGTGCTGATCGATGAGTTGAGAGGACAAGGTCACAGTTCAAACCTGGAGGCCATGACGGCAGATCCATCTGCCAGGCATTAGACCGTGAAAAGTCCAAGCATTTTGAAATTGCTGTTCAGGTAATTGCTGAAATGACTGTCTTGTCATTACAACCATTTCTCCAACAGAATATAGAACCAATGTTTGTATTATTGACATCGATTGGCCTGTGTGTAATGCCCCTAGATGAGATGATCACTGTTAAACCTCTACTGTAACACTCTATTAGCCTCGAATATTGAACGTGTATCAAATCATTAAATGCTTTTCCCAGTTGCACCAGAAGGTAAGAAGTTAACTGCATCATGTGGGTTTTTCCTCTATGGTCATGTGCTTACTTGTGGCCAGTGTGTTAAATGCTTCAAAGTGGGTTTTGGGCTGCATATCTACAGCAATATACCAACTAATACCAGGGCCAGAATCACAGATGTGGATACCTATACCAATGCTTTTTATTATTACGAGCGAAATGTGTCATGATTTATTACGCTTTTCTTTTTACATTCTCTTTTGACTGCTTAATCACATGCATGTTAAAACACAAGATAGTTTATTCTGGTAAATAGTAATGCTTATTGTATGGACTTTTGGAACTAACAGGGTGATCGCTGATCATGCACACAGCAACTTCAGACAAGCAGAGACTGCATGCATTTAAGCCGCGTTTCCACTAAACACTTCGGTATAGTACCTTTAGTATAGTATATAGCACCCTTGCCCAAAAGAACCTAAACCCTAGATCTGTTTTGCGTTTCCACCACAGACAGTATTCTTAAATGTAGACGGGATGGTAATAGCGTGCCAACCACGCAACATTAAGCCGATGATTTCATTTACTTACCTGTGCCGAGGGAATGAAGCCGCACTCAAAACATCCATTTTGAGGAAAAGTTGCAAAAGTTTCTAAAATGAAAGGATGTTTTGCTGTCTTTTCATCTTTACTAGTTAATGCTGGCCAGCTGTAGACTGGAGAAAAAATAATTAAATTCACTGTGCTGCTCCAAGGCTACACTGCCAGCTATACAAGCAAGGTGGAATGCTTTCCTGCATGTTACTCAATGCATGAGTTGATGTCGTGAATCAATCAACACACCTTAAATTGACCATTCCCTTTGTTTTTATTGGCTCTCTTGCTTGAAATACGCTTTAGTGATGATTATGAATTTCAACCGGATTAAGCGAACTGCAAATATTCTGTTTCCTCACTTGGACAAAAAAAAGTGTCAGAGAGTCGTTCTGGTGCGCTCCGGCAGCACTACACCTATGCACGTAAATAGCGTGACGATTCTGTCAACCAATCAGTGGACTGCAGTGTTTCTAGCCCCACCTTTAAGTACCGGTGTGCTGGGTACGTCAACAGAGGGGTAACGAAACAAGGGGACGGTATGGAGTGGTTCTATTGGTACCATCCACAACTTTTGACAATGGAAATGCGAAAATAACCATTCTAATGTGTAACGAACTGAACTGAATTGAACTGGACTGCTTGGTGGAAACACGGCTTAAGAAGTATTGTTAAGGTTCAGTCAGTTCAATCGGATCAATTTTTCTTTTTTGGTAACAAGTCGAGTTGATACTCAAAACAAGACTATTAGTCAGCTTTACAGATCATTCTCACCCTTTCCTACTTAAAAAGGTCACAGTGAATAAGCAGCCTTCATGGTAGTGTGTGACGCTCTGACAATCAGTTTAATGTTTAAGTCAAAAGGTCACCTGCTGATTCCACAAAATTACGTTTTATTTGCTGCTTCAGCTCAGCTGCTGATGATTGTGAAATACATACATGACCAGAACTGTTTTTCTGGAGAGAGGGATGGTTCATTAGGCTTGGATTACAACAGCGTATAGTAAATCAAATTGAAATATAATATACATAATAGGCTGTAATATTTTGGCATGTAGTGCTTAACATAGAACGCATAGAATAGGTGGTTATCAGACAGGAGTTTGGATTTTGAGCCAATTGTGAGGAGAGAAAATAGCTCAATATCTAGTTTGTGGTTTTTTCTACAAAAACAATACCACACACTGTTCAGTGTGCACACAATGCTTGAACAGGTTTTCATACTTGAAAGAATACTGATAGTAACCGCTTTTTACTCAGTGGTTTTGGAACTTTGAGGAAATGTGTATTCACAGTGAGTCACTCTCACTCTTCACACCCACGACCTGTCTAAATGAATATTTCCTGTTGCAGGGAAAAGTCCTTCATGTGGGTGTAAGTGCATCTCCAAGTGATTTAGCATTCAGAGTGTTACAGGTCAGGATTATCAAGATCAGCTGCAAATAAAGCATAAATTACAGGAATTAATAAACCTGTCAGAAGATGCGAAACCCATTGATTGAAAAACTGGAATAATGAATGTTCAGCCAAACCAGAAACACGGGTCATGTTGAACTTTGATGACGGCCAGAAAATGAACAGGCAAGAATAATCAGACCCCATACCCTTAACCATGAACTGAAAAATAACTATCTGTCTTGCAGCTTAATAATGTCCGCTAATATATTCAAAAGCAACATGTTAATTATTATAACATTTTCACTGAATATCATATCTCAACATTCATGGTGGAGATTAGTCTTATCAACAGTGGTGATAAACTAGCTCTGCAGGGGTATCTCATTGTGAATGTTCTCCCTCCTTTGGTCCTCTGATGAAAAGCACGGCTCGGCATCCTGCTAATACTCTAATTAAAGCCAAACAGCCGCACAGCTTGCTCCACCACATAATCAGTCACCCCCTTCACCAAGATTCATTTTCACAATGGCATGCATTATCTCCCTTATTCTGTCTTAATAAGAAGATTATTAGTTAAAATAGCCTGAACGTGATGTGCTTTATAATGCAGGAGGGGGGAGAAAGGCTTTGTTCAAGAAGGTCAAAGAAAACCTTTGGCTTAATGTTTACTGAAAAAATATAATGGTGTAACAATGTCAGGCCGTTAGACAAATAAAAGTGTTATTGAAAGCTACAGTATAGAGAAAAACCAGTGGTTGAACCTCTTTGCAAACAAAGAGACTCCACATATGTTGTCTATTCAAATGGGAAAATGCACTTGTTGAAGCCAACCAGCTGCAAATGCAATCAGACTCGCTGAGGCTTGCCAAGATGTGAAGGTTTTTAACAGGCTTCAGCTGAAAAGTGTCTTGAGTATCTGCAGACTAAACCTGTCATTGCCACTGATTCAGAGCAACATATCCTCACCAAATGCACAAGTAACTTTGTACAAGTCCGGCTTGTTGTGTTGAGATCAGGGTCAAAGCATGTCCCAGAGAGAGAAGCATGTGGAAAGTTAATACTCTGTTAGTGTTGTAACATATCAGAAGCGATCAGCCTGGCTCTTTTGCACACAGTTTATAATATTTCAATGCAATGTGTGTATTTGGCATCAGACATACGATGACAAGCTCAAACTGATCAAAAAAGGTCACAAAGTGACAAAAAGTATAAATTTCAGCATCAAATCAGAGAAAGGCATTCGCCCGAATGCAGCACAACAACTGTTTTATATTTTTATAGAAGCAATAAAAACTGAGAAAACCACATGTTCAGCTTTAACCCACGGGACTCTTTCTCCATTCTCCACACTTCTAGGTCAGAAGGGGTCTTGTACTTTCCTGTGTCTCTATCGTTTTGACCCACTGTTTCGATAGTGCTGCTGTCATCAGCCAAGATGACGCTTCATTCTCAAAAGATTCATGCTACATTATGGTCTAACTGTGTGCATCTTCAGTTAGCAGGAGCAGCCAGTAGAAGAAAAACAACTGTACAACATGTGGACGATATGTAAAAATGCGGTAGTGTTCAATGTTTGGTTTCCTGTCAGGTCTTATAAACACATGTACTTAAAATT
This sequence comes from Oplegnathus fasciatus, assembly GCA_003416845.1. Lineage (NCBI taxonomy): Eukaryota > Metazoa > Chordata > Actinopteri > Centrarchiformes > Oplegnathidae > Oplegnathus > Oplegnathus fasciatus. The sequence goes on along the minus strand of NTHP01000294.1, from coordinate 637,441 downwards.
ACCAGAATTTTCACACCATGTTTTTCCACATAAACATGACAGATGCACCTGATGTTTCCCTTTTTATGAGACTTGATGTGGGTTGTATCTGTAACCACTAGCTTTCTATTTGTCAGTGGTGTTGTTTACTTGCTTGTCTTGTGCTCTCACTTGTTGCATTTTGATTCTTCCATACCTTTTTACTGATTTTTAATTCTATGCGGTTACACTGTAAGGGCTGTTGCATGGTAAATTATCTTTTCTACTAGTCTTCTGTCAGATGGACTTTTTATTGGTTATAGATATGTGCTTGCATCTTTCTCTGCAAAGAAGTGTTGATCCATCACACATAATCTCTCCAAAAATGGTGGTGTAACACATTTTTATTGGGCCTGCAGCGTCAACACAGGCCAAGCAATAAAAAGAAAACCACTGATTTTTTGTGTGTGGAAAAAATGGTAAAATCAGAATTTCAGAAGGCTACATTTACCACTATAACTGAGACGTTGCTCTGTAAACATCCAGCTCACCTAAATGTTAAAGGAATAGTTCAACATTTTGGGAAGTATGCTTATTCACTTTCTTGCCGAGTGATAGCCAGGAGCTGGTTAGCTTAGCTTAGAGTAAAAGATTGGAAACAAAGGGAAGCAGCTACCCTGGCTCTGTCCAAAGGTAACACATCCACATAAACCCCCGTAAAACCACAACGTGTTTTGTTGTACACATTAGTTTTTGTTCAGATTAAACAAAAGGGATATAACATGGGAATTAGTGAGATTTAGAGGTGCTGGCTGTAAAGATTTATGTTTGGACAGAGCCAGGCTAGCTGTTTCCCCTTGTTTCCAGTCTTTATGCTAAGCTAAGCTAACTGGCTGTAGCTTCATATTTAGCGCACAGACATGAGAGTGGTATCAAGCTTCTCATCAGACTCTCAGCAACAAAGCGAATACATGTATTTCCCAAAATGTCAAACCATTCCTTTCAATAACCTGTTTTATCTACCTGTGCATAATACTGCACTTGATTGATGTCCGCATATGATCCAGAAAATCCTCTCATTCTCTGCACTCATTACAATGATACTAATAGAGAGAAAAGGTGGATTTGTTCTAAACAACTAGCTCATATCTCTTGAAGAAGCTCCCAAAACATACTCAGTCTGTGTGGGTGGTTGGTGTGTGTAATAGAAAGAAGGTTCATACAGACAAAAACAAAAACATTCAGTCCTCACAAATGATGCTGCTCTCCTGAGAGCCAATTAATGATAAATTTCACATATTACAGGCAGCAGTCCAGAGTTCAAAGTTCCTTAAAGTAACACTTTCCAGGTTGTATAGTTCTGTAAATAATGCTGTCAAATACAAAATCAAACCTTGAGCTGCACTCCTACACAACACAAAGATTGATATTTGAAAATGTTTCCAGCTGTGTAACCTGGACTCATCCAGACTCGGTGCTGCAGAGCCTGCGGTGACCCACCAGAGTCCCTCCACTGAACCTCCAGCAGGTTTGGCAAACAACGATTAGACCAGCTGTAAATCTTAGTGGGCTTTCACTTCCTCGCCAGACTAATGAGTGAAAGCTTCACCGCTCAAATGCCGTGAATCAAAACCAGGTTAACCCCTCAGCATCTGGGTGTAGTCAAATCTTGTCCTCAGCCAACCTTTCAGGATATCCTGACTTACTGCACAAAACAAGACAGCTGAAGGGAAAATAGAGATTGTTGCACACTTGGCTGATGCAAACGAGCTTTGATTGTACTTGCAACTGATTGCATGTTTTCGTCTTTGCAGCAAAACCAGTAATTCCACGGGAGCTTTCCTGACATCACCTCTGTCTCACTATCTAACTGTTTGTGCACAAAATCTGAGCAGCTGTTCCACTATGTGACTCTGTGTGCATGCAAGTCTTAATTCCTGTGTATGTGTGTGTATGTGTGTGTGCAATATGAAAGTGCAATTGTGTGCCGACACCCAGCTGCAGCAGCTGCAGTCATACAGGTGTTATCTTGTCCAGGAAAGCCTGTATTAGGTTTCTGGACATTGTCAGAGCAGGTGCAATGAATTATCTTCCTGTGCACGTCTTTGTTACAGCCTTTTTTCTGTAATCTTCTACCTTTCCATCCTCTCTTTTCCCTCTTTCCAGCCTCAAGGCAGGATCTCAACTTATCCAAACTGTAATGTGACACTAAAAGAGTATTACTTTCTTTAATGGTGGACAGAGCGAGCAGAGTGCAGCGCTGCACCACGTTTCAGGGTCAGGAGACTCTGTGGCAGAACTATCGTCATCACAGCACATGCGGTTGAAGAATTCGCGGAAGTTTATCAGCTGATTCACAACTGAAGTCTCTTCGTTTATGACAACATTTCAAAGAAAGGGGAAGTAAAATTACCACAGTCCTCTGTGTGTAGGTGTGGGGGGAGACCGACGCCAGCCGCAGGATAGCAGATTTGCGGTCATATACAGACATACAGATGGTGGCTGAATGCAGTTGGAATTAACATCGATTTCTCAGAAGTGTTTTTCATACTGCACTCTTATCTTTTGTTGTACTACTGGTATGTTAACAAAATTTCCATGCAAATGCAATGTGTGTTACCTGGAACATTTCAAATAATGTGAAACCAAAAACTTTTACTTAAACAAAAGTACAGAGTGAAGTCCCTTATATTTCTATAGATAATAATCTGCTGCCAGGAGTGACAAAGCATACAAGAAATAGTCACACATCAGGGCCTCCAGATTAAGTTTACTGAAGGTTGTGAAGTGTCGCACCATCATCCTGTCTTGCTTTTGTTGTTACATGTAAAGTAGATTTGCCACTTCAGATCTTCATCAGATAATCATTCAACTTCATTACCAAACTACATTGACTGTAAGTATATACACAGTACAGTACAATATGTACAGTATTGCTCTAAAGCACCACTAGTGGGAAAAAAAAACTCCCCATCATACCTTTAATTTTATATTTTCATGAGATACTTGTCATTTTCTTTGCGCTATGATATAGCAGCAAGACTTATATGATATTAGGTAGAAATGACAGACAGCATTCCTGAGCGACCTGGCACTTGTTAAAGGAATAGTTCAACATTTTGGCAAATACATTTTATCACTTTCTTTCAAATGTGATGAGAAAATTGACACCAATCCCATGTCTCTGCACGGAGCTAGAGCGAGGATATGGTTAGCCTAGCTTAGCATAAAGACTGGAAGCAGGGGGAAACAACTAGCCTGGCAAAAATACACCTACCAACACCTCTAAAGCTCACTAATTAACATGTTGTATCTTGTCCGTTTAATCTGTAGTCAAACAGTGATGTTAAAAAGACAATTTGTGGTTTCACTGGGAGCTATGTAGTGTAACCATTTCTTGACAAATGACAGATTATCCAGGCGCCCAGCACTTCTGTGCAGTGTCTTCAGCTACAGCGTGGGTTGCAAAATACCCTTGGTGAGCTAAGGCTTACACAATGTGCACACAGCCCACCTAGCGAAATCAGAACGTTAGCAGAGCAGCAACAGCAGCAGCTTCAGTCCTACGTCAGTGTCCACACAGGATGCGTTCAGGCTCATTATTGAGTGTAGGTCACCTGGGTTTTCTAAACGCTCAGACTCCGACACACAATCACTGCGGTTGTAAAATGAAACGCCTCCTGTGTAGACGAGCTGTAAAGTAGAGGTCTCTACAGGCACGACATTAGCAAACATGGCAACCTCACGGTGATGACAAAGATAACTCTGGGGGCGATGCCAACAGTCACTGCACCCAGATGTTTGTCCCCAAGAAAAGGGTGATGTGATCTATATACATACAGTATGCACCTGGTTTGCACTGCACCAAAATCACACAGTAATGTTGAACAGGAGTGCGTACACGTCGGATGATAAATACACCACCATTCCTCAGTTTATGCAGCAGGGCAGAGTGGCTGTGTGTGGTAGTGCAGCACAATGTTGTACTGTTTTAGCTCTGCTGATGGATGTTGTTGCAATACTATTGTTATGGGGGTCACTGCAAAGGTCCTGCCTCTCCCTTGATCCAATTAAGCAATAGAGCAATGAGCAACAATGAGTTAGAGCACCTTTCTGCCCTGAGTTGAATTTGTTTGTGCTCCAGGGTTTCTATTGGGACCATTCAAGGTTCTCTTTCTTTCCCATTGAAAACAGATAGAAAACACTGCCCTCTTCACACCCTCAAACTAATCCACTCCTGCTTCCCCTTCAAGATAAATGGAAACTACAGTTAAGTTGTGATGTGTATGATAAATAACTGAAGTGGCCATTAGGCTCTGGTATGTGTGCATAGTTTCCCAGCGGCTTACTTGCTTGAAACACGACTGCCCATCATCACATAAATAACAACAGTGAAAATATTCCTGGTGATAATAATAAAGGGAATTCATATATTTACAGAGGGAATGTTTAGAAAGGTCAGTGGAGGTTCTTATACAACTGAGTCACAACATGGAGCGTCATAACATTTGTGAATAAAGACAAAGCTGATGTTTCTAAACACATACAGTGCGAACAAAGCAGAAAGAGAACTGAAGCAGGCGGCGGTGGCTGAGAGTGTGTGTGTGACGCTTGTCTAGACGGCGAGCGAGATCCTTCCCGTCATTGTTGGTTGGCATTGAGGGGCTGCAAAACAGGAAATAATCTCTGAGGGAAAACATACAGCTATGAACATTAGAAAGTCAAAGGTGCATGCTGTAAAGAGCAGCATTTGAACATTATTTTAAATTAAATTAAATTTAAATTTGAACACAGACATAAGTGTTAAACAAAGCACAGGCTGGGCTGGTTCATACATTTCAATATCAATCTGTTTTACCTGCCCCCCCCTCTCCTGAATGCCTTTTATGTGGCCCATTAAGAAAGATTGTCCAGGATGATGCTCAACATCTATGATTATGCCAGTTTCACAGAATTAAGACTAATTTAGAAACCTTAATCATTCAGGTCTGTATTTAGCTTAACAATCTATTTTTCAACCTGTAGTTGAATTCACTATTTGAATGTTCTTTCAGTGATCTCAGATTTAGGTTTCTGAATCAGTTTTGGTCATTGTTTCGTGGAGTAAGTCACCCATTACTGAACTATGTCCTCGTGGGGAGAAAGAAATATCTCAGTGGTGTGTTCTTAATGGTCTCTTGCACCATCTGGTGGACACAGCATTCAGGTATGAAATGGTCTTTATGTTTGCTTTTGTCTGAATGAACCTACTGTATGTTCATGAAGAAATGTGGGTCTCCAGCTTCTCAACAGATTCAGATTCAGTTTATCATCATTGCACAGTACAACTACTAATATAACAAACAACGCATGCAGCATCTGAGCTAAATATCTTTTGTTTTACCGTAAATGTCACAAATGACACACACAACACAGAATCGGACACAAAGCACCACTTTCATACAACCTTGTTATTGACACCTGGTTTGTATGAAGGGAGAAAAACAGATGATTTACAATATTATATATACAGCATATTAATGTTATATATTAATATATAAGACTGGTTGTTGTCTGATCTCTCTCACCCATCCCACTATTTTATCTTCACTATCTATCAGTCTTTTTTGCATTGCATTATAATAGTCCTGTCTGCTCTTTACCTTTATTTGTTTAGCTTTGTTCTTAGCTGTTATGTGTATTCCTGTGTAAGTTACTTTGAGAGCAATGAAAAAAACACAGTCATAGCCTTGTATGTGTGTGCACACACTTGGCCAATAAAGCTGGTTCTGATTTTCTTTTTTTCTATTGTAATCTGTGGATCTTGACGTATATTGCTTGTCTCATATCTGTGATGTAATTGCCTAAGGCCTTTGTGATTTGATTCCTTTTTCGATTTATTGTTGCAGCCTGTGGCTCTGGTACAAAGATGTCATATCCTCCTAAGACCCGGCAATTCATTTTTGTCCTCTGTGACACTGAGGCCTTTATTTCAAACACCACACATGCAGTTTATTTGAGTCCTAATGTACTGTGAAAAGCACATCCTGGGCTTTCTAGTGATGTAACACACACGGGGATGTGGCCAATAGAGCACATCTTCTGTCTTTTCAGAGTAGCAGGAATTGCAGCAAACAGGTCTTAACTATATTATATTAAGATTTTAGAAGTGTATGTTAATTTTAAGCCTTTCAAAATACACATTTTAACCCATGTCCTCTGTGGGGGACAGTGGGACTCTTTTCATTTTCAGCCATTTTCCATACTTCAGGAAACAGAGCACTGAGTGAGGCAGGAAAGATTTTGTTGAAAATTATTGTGGGAGAGGCAGAATTTTGATTTCAAGCTGCTACTGCCTGAGGAAATGCTGTCCTAGGCGCAGTGTGCAGATCATCAAGTTGAAGAGGAGTCCAGTAGTGAGGATGAGGGGGTGAGTGACTTGTGGGGAATGAGGAATACATTCAAGGGTTGAACGATATGCAAAAAAAACCATATTGCGATTATTTTGACAGATATTGCGATATGAGACGCAATGTTAGTGGGATTTTTGAATTTCATTTTCAATGAAAATAATATAAAAATGATGATGATGTGATTTTTTCTGGGGTCTGTACCAAACAAGCATGTTCCCTTACATCTAGAGAATATGATTTGTAGGCTGGGGCATCTCTGCAACACCGCAATGCTTCATTTATAATGGTACAATATGTTGCGACACATTTTACCTTTAACAAAAAATTGCAGCTCCTGCGATCTTGCAGTTGACCATATTGCGATTTTGATAATATTTCGATTAATTGTTCAGCCCTAATACATTCCCAAAAAGATATTTGTTTACATACATACATACATACTTATATACATATATTTGTTTCCAATATTCATCAAATGAGAAAGAATGAAATGCAGAACAAATCAAAATTTATCTTTACCAAACTGATTCCTTGCAATGTACTTTTTGTGGAAAAGACGAACCCGATGTCCACTATAAGGGACATGTTATAAAAAATAAATAACATTTTTGAGATTTTTTTTTTTGTGATATGTTTCTTACATCCCAATTTATGGAAGCCCATTTCTGCCAATGTGATGAGAAAAAAAAGATCCTGTAAGTCATTATAATGAGAAACTTTCTCGAAATGATGAGTTGGTACACTGTCAGAAATAATGTGCTAAATGTTTACCTTTAGGTGTACAACAGCTTGTCACTGGGGCAGTACCCTCCTATGGTACAGCTGTTGTACCCTTGACATTGTACCCTTAGGCGTGAACAAACTCACTTTCTCCTGATTTGTTCATCTTAAAAAGTACCATTTTATTGCCAGAATGTTTCTCATGAAAAACAGGTCCAATATTTAATTCAGTATGGATCAGTCATCTGTACTCATATATTCAGCACCTTCCACTTTTTTTTATTCCTTTTATTTCAAGGCTACTCAACCATAGCCTACAAGTTAAAATCTACCTTAAACAAATAAGGAAACAGTAAAACCTTCAAATCTAAAAGTAAAATGAATATTTTACTTAACTTTTTTTTCTATTTGGCCTAACACACACTCTCCTGATATTGTACCTTAACATTTAGAAGAAACGGTACACATATGTACCTTTTTGTCCTTGTGGGGAATGAGGAATACATTCAAGGGTTGAATGATATGCAAAAAAAACCCATATTGCGATTATTTTGACAGATATTGCGATATGAGACGCAATGTTAGTGGGATTTTTGAATTTTCATTTTCAATGAAAATAATATAAAAATGATGATGATGTGATTTTTTCTAATTATTGGACCTTTAGGTCCAATAATTAGCCCTGGGGGGTACATTAGTGTAGATTGTAACTTGGGGGACAGAAACTGTACCCCAATTTCTGAGAGTGCATCTCAAAATAATGAGAAGCTGACATAAGTCATTATGAGATACTAAGTCATTATTTTGAGATACTAAGTCATTATGTTGAGATACTAAGTCATTTTGAGATACCAAGTCATTATTTTGAGACACTAAGTCATTATTATGAGATACTAAGTCATTATTTTGAGATACTAAGTCATTATTTTGAGATACTAAGTCATTATTATGAGATACTAAGTCATTATTTTGAGATGCTAAGTCATTATGTTGAGATGCTAAGTCATTATGTTGAGATACTAAGTCATTATTTTGAGATGCTAAGTCATTATGTTGAGATACTAAGTCATTATGTTGAGATACTAAGTCATTATTTTGAGATACTAAGTCATTATTATGACTTACAGGATCTTTCTTTTCATCACATTGGCGGAAATGGGCTTCCATCCCAATTACTTAAATTATGTAAAACAAAAAAATCTACATATTAAAACCTTTTCTTCATATTGTGTGAATTTGATTTTATGACAGAGACGTTACATTTTTAACCAACTAACTGAAGCTTAATGCTTAACTTAATATAAAAGTGGAGACAATAACAAAGAAAACAAAACAGCTGAAAGAAAGAAAAATCATGGATCGGTGGATCGATACTTTTGTCCCTGTTCGGCTGCCTTCGTCGACCACGTGACCCTACGTCATATTTGTCCCTGCTGGTTAGCGGTGGAGCTGGAAAAACAGCCGCTTCTTTTATAACTTTTTTACTTGAAAAAAACCACAAGCATGGAAATCGGGACAGAGATCAGCAAGAAAATAAGAGTGAGTAACACTGTGGGCTGAACACGAGTGATTTGCTCCGGTTAAATAAAGCCTGGTGGACATTACTGTGGCGCTGCTAGCTAACATTAGCTTGCTAGCGTTATTTGTCATTAACGAGGGCTTTATTTACAAGGCCGATACTTGTTAACGTATCCAGCAGGCAGGTTTACAGAGGTGTTAGCAGCCTTTTGTTTAATTTTAAGGTAACTTCTGTTGTAAAAGATACGACATAGTCTGTTTTTAGGTAACTCTAATTTTGCGAATGAATGATATCAGTGCAGCTAGTTAGTATCATCTGTAACGTTACTGTACTTTTGGTGTGTTTCAGGCTGCTATCAAGGGCAAGCTTCAGGAGCTCGGTGCATATATTGGTAAGTGGATAAAGTGCAGGACTTGTTGTTAGGGACGACAGCTGATTGGTGTTCCATTCAAACATTACATGCTGCATGTGTTTCCTGCCTTTAGATGAAGAGCTTCCTGACTATATCATGGTGATGGTGGCAAACAAGAAAACCTCCCAACAGATGGCTGACGATCTCTCCCTTTTCCTTGGAAACAACACTAGTAAATTCACAGCCTGGTACGATCAAAACAAAGAAAAGATGTGTAAAAAAATGTGTATTTCATGTCTAATTAAATGTCTTGTAACATGCAAAAGAAGCATGCACTGTCTGCCTTTAAAGGTGGAGTCTTTGATTCTGGAGAGCCCTGATTGATCCGAACTTCATTCAGAAAACAAGCATTTTAAAAGTTGTTTGCTTGTCGTCTTGCAGACAGACCTGACAAAGCATGAATTCAGACTTTTTACAAGT
>NTHP01000294.1:573870-620161 GCA_003416845.1 Oplegnathus fasciatus | reverse complement strand
ACCTTTACACACACAGCAGCTTCTTCATCTTCATCTTCATCATGAAATACCCTCACGAGCCTGCTGTCCTGCGCGTCCTACACCGCTTCCACCTGGAGGACACCTGCAGCTGCACCACCTACACTCAACACTTCTCCTGGCGTCCTGCAGGTGGCGCTAATTTAAAGCTGTGTGTTGAGAACAACTTTATCATTTATCAGTGTTTCAACAACTTTTATCAACATTTCCAACATCCTCTCTCCTGCCTGATACTCAGTATTACACAAGAATCACAAAGTTGTCTTGTGTGTGTCTCCATATCGGCTGTTCAGTAGATCCTTATACATTATGTTTTAATAGATTCATTCAAATAATCATCAGTGACAGTGATACAATTGGTGCATCAGCACAACTGCACCAGTTTTCCCTTCTTCCCACGTGAAACACTTGTATCTAATGATTTGCTTGTGATCAATAAAGGTGTGATCATTCATACTCAGACTGACTCAGAGCCAGCAGCCGGTGCTGTCAGAACTTTATAATCTTGATTTATGATTTTAGGATCTGTCTTCACGTGGTGATCTAGCTGTGACAGGATTAAGAAATGGATTACTTGTGGACCAACATCAGGGATGTTCTGATGAGGAAGTGTTGCCTGATATCCACTCTGATGCAACACGCAAACAATACAACATTTTGGAATAACTGCAGTGGCTTCAAAGTCAGAAAACAGTCCTGTCTTATAACATTTAAAAACACTGAACAACTGTCACGGTTGACTTCCTTCCTCTTGTTCAGCCTCAGTAACTAAAGTGTAAACCTAATATGAAACCACGTAAGGGAGGAAATTTACCATGTTGTTTCCCAAATTTTTTTATGACACACAGGTGATATTTGTGGTCAACCACAAACTATGCCTGTGGCAATAAAATAATTATATTATTTCAGCTACAGTTATTGTTCAAATCAACTAAGCAGTATCTGAGGGGTTAAATACTTCATATCAGCATAATAGACTGGACTTTACACCTTTCTGCAATGACTCATAAATGGCCTTTGTTTTGAAGTGAATCCTTATCTTTGTTGAGTATAATTAAACTCACAATGCGCGCATCAGTGTTATTTTTACGGTCATCAGCGTCCACACGATTCTTCACTTTCTCTCAATAATTCTGTGCTTGTTAGAAACCTCCCACAGCTATTTCCAGGGAAGAGAGACCACAAATGAGGGCATTTCAGTCTGCTATCTAAATAAATGGCCCTTTAGGGGTTTTTCCAAGTATAAGCGAGGCCTTCAGAAGAAGAGTGACTTCTGTCGACAGTTAAAAAGCATTCAAACTGCGCATCGGCTGTCACGTCTACTAAATGTCACTCATGGTGGATGTTTTGTGAGCAATCGTGTCAAGCTTGGACTGTACTGCCATCGATGAGCTGCTGTGGAGCCTGTTTTTTTTTGTGAGGTCTCACTGCTTCTGAGAGCTTGATTGAGAATTAAAACGCTACAGAGAGCAAAAAGCTACCTTTGTTTTAATAAGGCTCAGATGTAAGATCATAATTAAAATGACAAACAAATAAAGAACTGTTCCTCTCTACATATTTTGGTTAGTGTGGTTTATTAAGGGTCCAAATGCAGCTTCTGAGCAGCCCAAGATTTGTAGCATCTTAAGGTCATTTAAGGTTTAGAAATAAACTCTACGCAGAAATTAGGCCTCAGTAAGCCAAAGCTGTAGACTTGTTGTTGTTGTTGTTTTTCTATATTTGTACTGTATTGTGTCTGCGTCCTGGTTGAAGCAGAATTTGACTAATCAGCTTTCCTCGTGTTCCTTCTCTCTTTTTCTTTTTACACTCGCAACTCTTTTGGACGGCGTTAAATGCCAAGCATTAGAAATGTCTGCCCTTGCCCAGGCTCTTCAAAATTCCTGCGATGGTAGAACATGTTTTTGTGTGGGAGGGCTGTTCTGCCAAGCAAAGCTGTTTTGGTCCTGATTCTTTTTTTTTTTCTCACAAGAAAATCTTGTCCTTGCATCACCAAATGCTACCTCGTGATGGGGGCAAACAAGAAAATAATACAGGAGCTCACATGTGCAGCTTCGCCGTCGTCACCCCTGACTTTTAGGCAGGTCATGTTGGACGTTAAAGCTGCAGCACGTGCCATACACACATTTATATTTCCCTTTTAGGCACTGAACACGCTTCTCTAAAGTCATAGGGTGAAAACACCAAAAAATTATTAACTTCCAGCAAGTCCACCCCTACCACCTCTGTGAATTTAACCTCCTCAAACTGTACATTTTCTGCAAGATTCCCCACACTTCAACATCTTCACAGAGTCATTTACAGTGAAAGACTATGAGGGAATTCTAGACAGGGTTTTGGGGAGCCCCTTGAGCATTCTCAAGGCCCGAGCCCTCCTCATTGCCTCACCTTGTTGCAGCTGGTGTGTCGGAAAGCAAGACAGCGTGCTATACAGCTCTGGAAATTACCATGAAGAATGTGTAAATATTCACAAGCCAGTCATCCATGTGGAGTTTTAGGATGTGCTGTCTCTTGAGGATTTAGCCGAAACATGATATCATATGTGGCTGCTAAAAAAAGAGGAAGAGGGAATGCCCGCGATACCCATCTAACACCACTGCACCCAGACACACGCCCACACACACACACACACACACACACACACACACATAATCACATATGAAAAAATGACAAAAAAGGTTGCAGCAAGGTTAATATATTGACTTTTGGGAGAAAGTTAGTTTTTCTTGAATTTTGATTGTGTTGCTACCAAACATTAATTTCCACATAAAATTGTTATTTTCTTAAATGTAGTCTGGTGGGTAAGTATTTCAAACTTTTTCTGAGGCTGCCAATATCCACCCATATTTATTCAAATTGTGACTTAACCCCTCACTATGTTATTTTTCTGGAGTTTACAAGATTACCTTATGTGCTTTAACTTTCCATCAGACATGTGACTTCCAGTCTAATGCAACTTACCCAGATTCTTACCAGAAGCCACATCAGATACAGCTAATTAGGCAGACAGCTAGTCTCACAGTGTATGTGTGTCAGAGAGAGAGAGAGAGAGAGAGAGAGAGATAAAGGAAGAGAGCGCAAGCGAGAGAGTGAAAGAGAAGGAGGAGTGACAGAAAGGGAAAGAAAAGAGGGAAGAAAGAGACTCATTAAGCCAAGTTCTTCTCAGCAGTCGTTCTGCTACACAGACTCTCTCTCTCTCTTTCTTTCTCTCTCTCTCTCTCACACACACACACCGCACACACATACTCAAAAACACAAAAGCAGAAGTGGACAGAGACACACGGTTTCTGTCGCCGCGGTTGGCTATGGCTCAGGGCTCTGACAGCAATGACACAAGTTACAAGTCCCCATCACCTGGAAGCAGGCCGGTAAGTGTGCACTTCCATCTACTTTCTCAATAATGTACCCAGTTTACGTGGCTGCGTCCTATTTTCTCTGAGGATCTATAGACGTGTTCAGAAGTACATTTTAAACACAGTTCCTGTGAATTAAAATGCTACACATTCCTCCTAAATCTCTGATTGGATGCAGTGTTTGATGCATATTTGGTGGGCAGAAACAACCGAAGACACACTAGCTGTGTCTTTGTTGGCTCTTTTTCGCAGTTTCTCGAGAGTGTTTCACTTGCACACATGGGCTGCAGGCATGACTCGCTTCAAGTGTAGGCTTTTGTGAATTGCAAAATGTATCACTCATCCAAGCAGTGGGAATCCTTTGTTTTAGCGAGTCCCCAAAAACTGTGAATGATTTGCAAGCTGTCAGGAACAGACAGTGTGGTGAATACAGTGTGTACTGTACATGTTTCTGTGCATGTGAGGCTCATCGTCCTCGGTGCTGACTGGTTTCACGTGTGCCAGGCTTCTAGCACATTGTTGCTCCTTTTCTTGCTCAAGAGCATTGTGGAGATAAAACATTCAAATGTTGTTGTTTTTTACACATGTTCCAAGCTGGGAGCCTCACTTTATGCGGATAAAGCAATTTACAGCAGTATCAGTTGATTTGGGTCTTTCAGTAATGTGTTAACAGACAGTTCAGAAGACGTTAGATAATTAATTTGTTATCTCTTTGATGTACAACTGACTCAGCATTTTGAAATGAGATTACTTATTACGATACCAAGAAAATCGAGTATTCAGGACATGAAACAGGGTGTGCGTTATACCTAACCGATGACTCAGCCACTCCCTGACCCTGCCCTCCACATTGGGTGTTAAGTTGAGCCCATCTTCTCTCAAACTGTCATTAAAACAGATAACACCTCCATTTCACACATAAGCCCACCAGCAGGAGCCAGCGACTTCAGCTACGACGGTCTAATCTTAATCAACAAATTCACTTTTTTTCTCAGGTTCAGGAGACTCTCTTTTTGCTCTCTCTCATTTTGCCACTTGATGTTTATGTCGCTGCGCACACGTTAACTGTCGGTGTCTGTGTTTTCTCAGAGCTCCTCAGATGATGCGAAGAAGGTGATGCGGCGGGAAAAAAACCGTATTGCTGCTCAGAAGAGCAGGATGAGGCAAACTCAGAAAGCTGACAGCCTACACTTGGTGAGGAGACTGCAACACACGCTGTGCTCATGCTCATACATCGAAAGCAACACAATTTAACACTGACTTCTACTTATTAAGGCATTTAAGGCCAAAGAGACACAAGCAAAAACTAAAAAATATTATATGGTAGGCTATTTAATGTAAAACATCTGTCCATTAATAAAGGACTGCAGATGAAAAATAGCTTTGTTGTACTGTGATGCTGGATGCAAATCTTTATATAGCAGGTACACTGAAGGATGTTTAGCAGATGTGGCATTAGTTAGGGTATCCTTGCAAAATACTGTATAGAGTAATGGAGTAAAATCTCAATACTTTGAATGATAAGAGAGCAATGATGTTTGTGCAGCCTGAGGGCTCTGCCAACTGATCAAGTACCAATCTAACTCCATGATATATGGACATACAGTAACTGTCCGTGATGCTTTGCAAGTGCCCGTGAAGCACTTTCAAGCCTCTGGGAATGGGTTTGTACTATATTTACAAAATGCTACCTGACCATGTGGCGATGTGTCATGGCTTCTGTTGGGCTGCACACTTGGACACCGCTCTGTGTGTTTGCAGAAGCTTAAGGAATAAATTAGCACGTGTGGGCAATCACTCCCTTTTGCAGCAGAATCCAGCGCCAGAGATTGCAGCGCTGAATGCGATAACAGAAGTGTGCTCGGGCCAGCCACTTTTTTCTTTGCCCCCCTCCATTATTCTTTTGTGCGGCTCGTTTCATGTGATAGCATGCTCGTCAGTGTGAGAGATCGCTCTGTCATTTCAGCTTTTACCTGTTTGACTTGGCACAAGATGAGCCTTTATTCTGAAAGAGCACAGCATTTCTTCTGTTCTACCTTCAAACATCTGGATTGGCAGGTTCAGGTGTTTGTCAATGAGAGGTGGCACATTTTCAAGCTTCTTTTCAAATCTTCAGTTACCCGGCCTGTGCATGCAGCAGCTCTACGAACACAATGATCTTATGAGTCCTTTATAACCTGCAACAACTCTACATGCTGTCACCTCTTACATCAGCACACATTTCAGCGTGCTGACCACATATCCACTCTCTGTGTGACTTCCTTGTTCAAGCCAAGATGATTTGTGCTGCGCTGTACTCTGTCACCATGATGCTTTCAGAGCAGCTGTTCCTGTGAACTTAATCAGATGAAGTGAAGACATTTTGACCTTCAGAAAAGCCACACTGTAGGCAGTAGTAGATCCATCGATTTGAATACATGAGAATCCTTCCTGTGAATTATGGTGTACATTATCAATCTCTTTAAACCCTGTCAGAGTCACAGAGAACACCAGGGGACCACAGAGCATGCTCTGTGGTTTTGCTTTCATCGTCTCACTAGATAAACAGGAAGGTGAATTTTCCCTCTCTATGACACAGTGGCTTATTTCCTGTTTCTTCAGTAGTATTTTTTTTCTTCTGTGTAAATGAGCTTGAAATTGTATGTCGTGGGCAGGAGGGGAGAAAAAGGCAGTCACTTCTTGTAAAGCGCTGATAGCAGTGGGCTGTATTTGGCTAAGTGACGCATGTACAGGGGTTTGCCCAAAGGTTCTGTGACAGTAAGGACCCACAGCTCAGTATTATGATCTTACGGCCATGGTGTGATGACCTTTTCATTACCCAAGTGGAAGATTTCTCGCCTGCTATTCCCACACCAAAAAGAAAAAAAAATTGACGTAGAGTTTGCTCTACTTATGTTATCTCAAAGTTGATGATTAGTAAGAAAGACACCTCAGAGAGCTTGTTTTGGAAAATGTACTTACATCATCCGAAATGTCAGAATGGCACCTTTTCAGATTGTGCTGCTTGGTGAGCTAATTGTTTATATTGTAAAGTTTGTGTTTGAGTGAGAATTCATAGGTCGATGTTAAAGGACAATGCACTACTTTCACAATTTTTTTCATTTTTTAAATGCACTTTACCTTCCAGTAAAGTAGCTGCAGCAATCTAAAGTGTGCTGTAGATTTTTAGTGTGTTTTTATGAACTCCACAGCAACCTTTGGTGTTCATTTAATTCAGTATGGAAAGAAAAACAAGTTGAATAGACTTAAAAGTTACATCAAGTAGTTCCTCTATGACAGTGAATATAATTAGCTTTTATTACTTAAGTTACGGTATTGTTCTCTGGTAAACAACAATCCATGATTTCACCTGCATTACCAGCTTAAGTTAACTTTGAACAAAATAAAAGTAACTGTTTTAGCACAGTACATTTTAGCCTACGTTACTGCCAACTATTTTAAAAGTACCACCGGTCTTCATCTTGTGTACAATATAAAAATTGACTTGCAGAGACTTGCTTGAGATAAACAGTCTATCATAATGTCATAATCATGTCTACATTTAGCTTTTGTTGAATGATGATGCAGTTTAAAGCACAAAGTAGTCATGATGCCACCACAGATGACCCATCTCAAGTAAGATTCAAGCATCTCCATGTTGATGCTCACACCTACTGAACTGAATGGAAAGTAATGGCTGCTATGAGTTTGGAAACAAGACTGAGAGTCGACAGCACACGCTAGCAGCTCTGTGAGGCTGCACAGTACACTGGTGCTTTGAGCCAAAGACTAATGCCAGCATGCCAACATGTTTACAACAGCAATGCTAACATGCTAATGTTTATGAGGGATAGTGTTTATTAAGTTCACTTTCTTAGTTTAGCATGTTAGCATGCTAGCATTTGCTAATTAGCACTGAACACAAAGTACAGCTGAAGCTGACGGGATTGTAATTAGTTTTGTAGGTATTTGGCCATAAACTGAAGTTTTGGACAGATTAAAAATCTGACATGATGAAAGCTCGAGATGAAAAGTCAGAGGGTCACCAAAGTTATTACAAGTCATGCTAAAGTGTGTGTGTGCCAAATCTTATTTAAATCTCAAGTCAAATGTTATTTTTGATTAAAAATCTATGATGCTTTGGAAAATGGTCAGGGGTAAAATATTCTTTAATTTGTGGTTAAAACACTAAAACATGCAAAAATACCTGCATGAAAACAGGATATGAAGCTGCAGTGTTTCCATTGATAAGAGTTGAAGAGTATCACTTTTATCTATCTATAAAAAAAACCCACTTTCATCACTCATAAAAGACATTTCCGCTCAAACATCCTGTCCCTGTGTGTTTCCAGGAGAGTGAGGCGCTGGAGAAGGAGAACGCCGCCCTGAGGAAGGAGGTGAAGCAGCTGACAGAGGAGGCCAAGTATCTGTCATCCGTGCTCAGCAGCCACGAACCTCTGTGCACCGGCCTGACCCCTCAGACCCCCGACCTCCTCTACCCTCCTCATCACAGCAGCTACCACCACCAGCACATCACTGTACCACACTACCCGCACTGACCTGTGTGACTACTGAGGCGGCCGGAGACGTGCTGCGAACAGATGACCTCAATGGAGAGAAAGACTGACTGGAGATGTGTCTATAAATGTTAATCATTGTTCAAAACTGATCAAGGAGTAACATGACAGGCCAATATGTCTGCCAAACAGTGACAGTATGGGACCCAAACTGTAACATGCAGTATTCAAAACTATTTATTTTGCTTCTGCTCATCTCTTTGCTTTTATCTGATTGATATCAGTGATCTGTATGTGAACTTAAACGGCTCCATTTGTAGAATTATCAACCAGTCTATGTTTACATTGGGAGAAAAAACCAACCTATTGTATGTTCAGGTGACTCAGACGATACAGTTTTTTTGTAAATTGCTTATTTTTAGTGTCACGGAGAGCACCTCTGTCATGTTTTGAGTTTCTCGTGTTTATTAATGTGTTTCAGTGTGTAAATGTGGGTCGATGATGCTCAGGAGTTTTTGACAGATTTGATTGTGGACAAACAAGAATGTAAAGTCAAGATCCTAAAAAAACAAAAAGGCTTAGATGTACCAAAAAGTAATGGCTGGATGCGAGGAATGGGCATTCATGGGCTTGTGTACTGGTGATAATGCTGGTTTGTGAAAAGGCCCAGCAGAGATATTTATTAAATGTGATGCCTTTTAGGTGATCTTTTCTGACCTCCGTGGGGTTCTTCTTCATGCCTTCATGCAGCGTGTAAAGCACTGCACTGGTGTTGGTAACAGGGGACATGTGATTTTATTTCTCTAGTGAGGGAGTCTCTAGATGGCACTGTTCACCATTATGAGAGATGAACTGTAGCTTATGTTGTAAAGCACAAAAATAATCATTCACAGCCTGCTCTGTGTGGGTATGAATTCATGTCCGTCCTTGAACACAACTGAGGCTTTCATGTCATTCACCTTTTTTGTAACCATTCCATTATTATTATTATTATCATTATTATTATAGTAGTATTAGTAGTAGTAGGCTAGTGGATAAAGTAAATGAGCCTTTTAGCTACAATGTTTTTAGACATTAGGAAGTAAAGTTGTATTAAAGTAGTTATAATGAGAATATTTTACAACCCCCACAATGTCTTATCAGAGAAGAAATGGCTGACATTAAAGGACGTTACAAACTGTAAGAATGTGAGATTATCTCAGTGTTACAGGCTGTACAGATAATACAAAGAACAGGGTTGAAACTCCGCCCTTGATTCTGTGTTGACCGAGTTGTTTCTGAATCCCAAAGCGGTTTTTAGGTCCGGGTGGAGGGTCACAGCAGGCGCTCCTACACGTGTTGACACTCGGAAACCTCGATCTGAAACGGATCGTATTCATTCATGAAATGATCTGTAACTGTAACTGAGTTAAACTGAACAGAGTTTACGCGCAAGTTCGACTGCTGAACTAACTTCAACCCGGAGAGGAAATGAATTCATGGACCCGAGAGTTCCGCACAAATTGGAAGTTGTAGAGTCTTCACTACTTGTTTATTAACTATCCAGATAATGAGACTGGAGATTTGACACATATGTTTTGTTTTACTTCCTCTTTTAGCTTAAACATGAAGTTGTAGGTCTGTGTGTCATTAACTTTCGAAAGGCACTGGTTGTTCAGTGTTCACCCATGAAACAGGGCGAGTTTCAGCCTCTTCCAGTTTAGTTTGCAGTAGTTTAACCCACAGGTTGAGTGTAAACTTTATACTCCATGAGTATATCGAGGAGACTAGTTTAATATGAGCGAGAAAACAGCGTTAGGAGATACTAATCTAAACAAGGAACAAACTAAGGCGGACTTGGAGAACCATGCCAAGCAGGAGGCGGGTGACGGAGCGCACCGCGCCGACGATCAGAATCAGCTGGACGGTCACGAAGCGCTGCGACCCACCCGTCTGTACAAGCGGCGCTGGATGATTGTCCTCCTGTTCAGCTCGTATTCACTGTGCAACTCCTTCCAATGGATACAGTACGGCATCATCAACAACATTTTCATGAAGTTCTACAACGTGGACGCCTTCACCATAGACTGGATGTCTATGATCTACATGCTGACATACATTCCCTTCATCTTCCCGGTGACCTGGCTGCTGGACAAAAAGGGGCTCCGGGTCATCGCGCTGGTGGCCACCGCGCTCAACTGTGCGGGGACATGGATCAAAGTGGCCAGCGTCAGACCCAACCTGTTCGCCGTCACCTTTCTGGGGCAGTTCTCCTGCTCGTTCGCGCAGGTATTCATCCTCGGGATGCCGTCGAGAATCGCGTCAGTGTGGTTCGGTTCGGAGGAAGTGTCCACCGCCTGCTCCATCGGGGTCTTCGGGAATCAGGTAGGCTGTCCCCTAGTCAGTAACTAGGTCAGGTGAGCTCTTCGCCTACTTGATCACTGATTTAATCTATAAGTAATAGCTCCACTAACCACTGATCACTTGGACATCCCCACATCTATTTGACACGTGTGCGTAATTGCGCACGTTCGAGCGACCACAGTGCATCCCCTGTGCTTTCAAGCCACAACATTGCTTGCTGAGGATGTGGCAGAATGAATGGCAGCAATAGAGAGTGAACCGGCATGTAAGAAGAGACATACAACTGTAGCAACAACCATTATACACCTTCATTTACATATAACCTTTCATTAAGGTATTGAAGCTCACTGTAAATAACAGACAAATTGTATCAGTGAGAGATGAAGACAAACCGTTTCTCTAATCATGTAATATACATGTTAAACTCAGTAGAGAAGAAGATCTCTACACATGTCAACTCAAAGCCACTTATTATTGATCAGCATGGAACACATGGATGAGTCTGTTTCTGAAAGGCTGTAGTAACCACAGAAAGGTTAATACAAGTAAAACAACTGGATTAATAAGTTGTCTGAATGAAACAAACTAATAAAGGATCCAAATTTGCTAAATCACCAACATAATAGAGAGAGTTAAAAGGCAGCAAAGGAACAGTTTATATTTTAATGTACATGAATTTGTCCTAAAGAAATGAATTATTATCTAAATATTAGACCAGAGAAGAGGGCATTACAGTAGTCAAACAGCTGGAGATACAGTAGTTTAGGCCTATATTAACTGCAGTTACTCAAAAACAAACAGATCAAAGCTGTAAATCCATACAGAGTGTCATTATTTTGAATGTGATAGACCATTTATTACACGTTAAACATGAATCTCTGACTGTGACTTGCGATGGCCACTTCACATCAGCAACACACACAATTCTTCACATATATGACGCTCATTTTACTTGTATAAAAATGTATCCACACACACACAAAACAACTGTCAGAGTGCTGCTATTGTATTCAGTTTGTCTAAATTAGTAGCAGCAGGGCATTTTAAAATCCACACGAGCAGCCAAGTAAGCAGGCAGGAGTGCAAAGATCAGCATCGTGCCACTGTTAATATAAGCTCACAAGCATCAGATTTAACACTTTAAGATTTTGAACAAACAACACTTGAGTCAACTTTACAGTACATCAACTCCGAGTAAATGTCACGGAAAAGTCATCGCTTAGTGCTGGAAAATTTGCTGTGTTGTAACCCAGAGCCCGAGCTGGGTTTTTGGACGCGGTTTCAAAAAGTAAGAACAAAGATTTGTCGACTTTTCTGGTGGACCTCTAATGAGCTTGTTGTCTTTTAACATATCTTCTGGTTTCAATTTGCAATCTTTGTGTATTTATGCTTTGGTCTCCAGACAGGTACAGGTTTCAAACCTGCCTTGACAAACCTTCCTTCACACTATTCTTGCTGACACCTGCACAGAGCCAGCGGACATATCAAAATTTATTTTCTTAACATCAGAAACCTTCTCTCTGTCATTTGTGCATGACAAACAACTTTCACACACTTGAATAAGACTTGATATCCTGCATTCGTACAAATGAAGCCTCAATTTGGTTGTGTCATAGGTTATTTTATGGCATTCAAACTGCCTTTATATCAGCACATTTCATCATATTGCACCCTTCAATGGTGGTCTAAGTAAGTCATTATTGCCACATTAATGTCCTCTTATTTGCAGTGTCTTCAAATGCTTGAATAGCAGTTCATTTCAAGCACGGTTGGCACTAAAAAGTTATAATTTTATAAACAACATGAAACAAAGTCTGCAGTAAAATATGAATTTTAAACAGCATGCATACAAAATGATTGGAGGAATGGAATATTCTAGGTATTATCCTTAACAGTACAGGGGTCTGTAGATGATCAATAACAAAGACTTGGAAACATTAACCTGCTGTATCAACTCCAAAATCCTCTCCACATTCAAATGAGTCAGCCTTCACAAGAGAATTCATTAAAGTTCAACAGAGAAATAAGTCTGTTTTTTTGTTTTATTTGGGCAGTTAAGTAAAGAGGTCAACCAGGCCTGAGTTGGTAGGAGTGGTTTAGGTAGAAAGGGAAGATTTCCTATATTAACATCACATGACAAGACTGAAGATATGTGCAGTGAGTTGTGAATGGACTCCAGTAACTCCAGCTGTGCTTGCTCTCCGGCTTCTCTGAGAAAAGCATCTTTTCTGCAGCAGGCAGTTTGCACACAGGACAGCGAGCTGTTAGGACACAAGCTCTGAAATTTGAAGACCTCTCGCCTCTCACGTTCCAGGGGCCTGCTTCAGCACAGTTAAAATGCCACAAAACAATACTTTGAAAGGCAACCATGAAAATTCTGAACCCGGCGGTGAAGAGTGGCCGCGCTCCAAGGCTGCAAAGAATCTCGCTCCGGGCCTCGCTTCGCTGCAGTGGAGTCCAGGACCTTTGGGGAGAGCCATCTCCATTGGCTCACGGTTAGACGCTGAGGCTTTACAGGGTGACCAGGCAGAGCTGGTCCCCAAGGCTGAGACCAAACTTTACCATCGTCGCTGGTTCATGCTGTTTCTCTTCAGCGCTGTCTCAGCCAGCAATGCCTTCATGTGGCTTCAGTACGGCATTATTAGCAACATATTCATGCGCTTCTACAACATTGACTCTCTGGCCATCGACTGGTTGTCCATGATCTACCTGCTCACTTACATCCCACTTATTCTGCCCGTCCTGTGGCTTCTGGACAACAGGGGTATCCGGGAAGTTGTCCTTGTCGGGTCAGCCTTTAACTGCATTGGTGCTTGGATAAAAATTGGTAGTGCCAGTCCCAATCTGTTCCCAGTCACCTTTTTTGGCCAGTTTGTGTGCTCAGTAGCCACTGTGTTTGTCCTTGGTATTCCTTCTTACCTCGCCTCAGTGTGGTTTGGAGAGAAAGAGGTTTCCACTGCTTGTTCCATAGGAGTTCTGGGAAACCAGGTTCGTCTGAATATCTAATTAATCACCTTTAAATTTCTACTTCTGCAGCTGGGTCCACACAGCGAGGCTGGCTGTCTGTAGATTATGCAGGGCTGCATTGGATGCCAGAGTCGCATAAGACTTGTAGTGTCCTGGTGCGAGAGTCCTGAGGAAATTGTGTTAACTGTTTGCTGAAACCTTCTCGTCATACTTTGTCCGTTTAGCTTAATGTAAAAACGCTCTTTCCCAATTGTGAAGTTCTGTGCTGAATCAGATGGCATAGATGTTATTAAAACATGTTAATATAGCGCCCTGATTTGGTAATAATAAGAGAATAATATGGTTGTCTGAGATGTGGTGTGTTTCATTGACCTGCTAATGCACTGGTTAAAATTCATTTGACATCATTTATTGTAATAATTAATATTTAACTACCAAGATGTGAGGCAACTCCATCCCATCGTCCTTTATAAATCAAATGGGTCTTAAAGTCATTAAATTTACATTTAAACCCATAAATAATATTACATGTCTATAATATACACTTTAAGTGGTGTCAAAACAGGCAATAATAGCTTCTAAATACACATGTTGTGGTACCATTGAGTCAATATATAGAATACTTAGAAAATAAGTGAAAAGCCACCTTGATTTGAAATTACTTGAAAAACAATAATGTGATTTCACTTCTAAACTGTTTTTACTTTAATTTGTGTTATATGTGTTCATTGTCTTATAGCTGGGTATTGCCATTGGGTTCCTTGTGCCTCCAATCCTGGTTCCTAATGTGGACGACAAGGATGAGCTGGCTCACCACATCAGCATTATGTTCTACATCACAGCAGGAGTGGCGACTTTACTCTTCATCCTTGTTGTCTTTGGTAAGATTTGTCATGTAGCACATAAAGGTTCAGTCAGGTTCAGTATTTTCTTACTTACTTCTAGTGGTATCGAGCCATGCAGATAGTTTTGGTTTTATGTGCCTATGTTTTGAGACGTGCATCTCTGAAATATCTCCCTTTGGTTTTTCAAATTTACATTTACATTTTCCTCGACATTTAGTTTTCCTCAACAGACAGTAGTTCTAATAAAACAGTTCATATTAAAGTGTGTGGATTATTAAAAGTAACCAGAGCAGTGTTTCTGGAGTTACATGGTGGTCAAATGTAATGTCTCGATGCTTTGTGCAGCTCAAAAGAAGTTTCACTCACCTACATCACTATTCTCAGAGCCAGGTATCTTAAAACCTCTGCAAATAAAACTGAAACTTTCTGCATGGCTAGACACCACGAAGAGTGATATGTTTTTTGTAGTTTCGCCAGTTTTTGAATTTACATAAAATGCAGATTAACTGGATTTAAATGCGATTTTAAAACTGATTTTCCTGTACCATGTAGCCAATGCCTTTTTGTGAATGGATAAAGAGGTGAAATAGTCAGTGCAGTGGGTGAAGTGAATGATTTCAAAGGTTGTCATCACCTCAGTCACGAAGCCTTTCCACTTTTTCCCCACATTTTACACACTTTCTCTCAGAAACATACTCAGACTTATTGTCTGGGCCTTTTTCACTCAGGCCGATGGGATTTTCTTATTCAGTGGATCTAACTGATGATGGTCTTAATTTACAGCAGACTCACACTCTGACAAGAAGCACCATTCAGTGGACAAGAAAAGTGCTGACCTGCATGTCCGCACCAACACAAAACCCTCCCTGAAGAGGAGGTTGACAAAAAAAAGACACTATTGTGGTACAAGTGAGGTCAGGAGAGATGTCACGGGAATGGGTACAAAAGTACACGAGTGCTTCAGCATACTGAAATCAACAGTATTATTTTGTAAAGTAAATGTTAGTTATAGAGGACCTATGATCACAAAAGGACATTTTCTGGTAGAAGGAAGTGGCATGACTTGACGTGACAAACAGGATATGAGTTGTCAGGAAAAATGCTGAGTTATAGTCTGCTTTATATCTGCTACACGTGCATTTTGACCCTCTTTGTCTTTTCCCCACAGTTCCCTTGTATATGATCTCAGAGTTTATATGTTTGACTGCACGTTTAGCACCTCACATGCAGCAGTCACTTTTATTTTTCTGTCTATTTTTAGTATTGAGAAAACTAGAATCATACGCTGTGTCATTCAGGGAGAGGTAGATGAATAACAGAAGTGGTTAGTCAGAGTACAGTAGCGGACTACTGTACGTTGTAAGTGTGTGGTACTCTTCTATAGAGAACACTGGGCTGGGTAGTTGTCAGAGGAACAAGTTGCATGAAAAAGCTGTTGTCCTGTGAGGGTTAGGGGGAGGGCGGGGGCGATCGTACGTGTTCTGCGTTCAGAAACAAAAGGATGCTTGTGAAGGCATTCCATAGTAGCACCAAGTACAACAATCAGACTGACTGAACTGTCAGTGTTGTTAGTCTCCTGTTGTTAATAAAGCACCTTGAAATGCAGACTTCAGCTCATTCTCTGCTCGTTTGAATTTTTGTGACCCCTTGAAGGAATAGTTCAGCATTTTGGGAAATACACTTATTTGCTTTCTTGCCGAGAGTAAGATTGATACCACTCTCATGTCTGTGCGGTAAATATGAAGCTACAGCCAGGAGATGGTTAGCTTAGCATTAAGACTGGAAACAGGGGGAAACAGCTAGCCTGGCTCTATCCAAAGGTTACAAAATCCGCCTACCAGCACCTTCAAACTTGCTAATTGACACATTATTCCTTGTTTGTTTAATCTGTAAAAAAACAACAAGTTGTCTTACTAGGGAGTTATGTGATTGACTATAATTGACAGATAAAGCATGAAGATTTTGACCCACATCATATAACTCAAAGCTTTTGCTCTTAAGATCGATCAGGGCGCTGATTCTGTACAGGATGTACAGACTTTCCTCTACTTTCAATCATGTGATGGATGGTATCGAGCAAGGGATGTGACTTATGCTGCTCTTGGTTGCTCCAGCAAGATAATTCACACCAGTTGGCCACAGTAGTTTCATGCTATGACACATATACTCACACACACAGCACACCCTCACACATACATGCAAGATGCCATGTGTGAGGGTTGTCCTGCTGGCAGGGCCATCTGTAGCCCTGCAACAGGCCTGTGAGTCAGCAGGGCAGACAAAGTCCCAGGATTCAGATTCAGATTTGCATAAAGTGTGTGCAAAGAGAGGTGAGAGAAGAAGTTTGGCTGCTGCTTTCCTCTAAACAAATTGACAGCCAAAGTTAACCACAGAGAAAGTCTGCATTAAGACATAAAATGAGTGGATCCGGTTGACTGAATAAAGGGAATCCCCGGCTGGATGTTAAAGAAAAATTAACATGCACAAACTGTTTTACAAGGTATCCATCTGAGCACTCCAAAGACTATTTGAGTAAAATGTTGTGTTTTCTTTGAATAACAGTGACCACACATGAAGTGAAATGCGGCTGAGATCATTTATAACTGAAATTTCTTCATGTATTGTTAGAGCAGCTGTCTCAAAGAGCAGGTTAGTTTTGTAGAAATAGTGAGAACTGGTTACTGAACACAAACCCTCAGGTCACATTTGCTTGGGGGGGTGGGGGGGGAGAAAAGGCAGGCTCAGCTCCAAGAACCACAATGACAAGACATCTGTGTTTCCCAGTGAGGCCTGAGGGCCCATGCTTTCACCCAGGAAAAAGACACACTGAAACAGGTCACATCACAGTTATTACCCCAAAAGGTGACTGTCCTCTGGGTCAGAGACTGGCTCTACATGACTGCATTATGCGGGCGTGTGTTGAGCATACCGTACGTGTGTGGACCTGTGCAACTGTTTCTTTCACTTTGTGAAGATGGACCTACCAGACAGCTGAAGGAAGTACTTTAAGTAGTGAAATATGCAATTTTTGTGCCAATAAAATACCAACAAAGACATATATGTTATTATTTTACTGTTTTGTTATATTATTTTGTACATCAGCCTGTGTTTGTGACCATGTACGCTCACAGCCTCCTCTTCTTGTTCGCTTCGATTTTGGTCTCTCCTCATTTTAGTCTTCCAGGAGCGTCCTAAACTTCCTCCGACTCAGGCCCAGGCCACAGCTCGTAGCATCCCGCCAGAGCAGTACTCCTACACTGCCTCCATCCTCAGGCTGCTCCGCAACAGGCCCTTCATCCTCCTCATCATCACTTATGGTTGGTCATCACATTATTTTTTTATGATAGAGTAATATGAATGATTCATTTTGAGTTTAGGGGAAAGGTGCTTTTGCAGACTACATCAAACTGGGCTTTAAAATCCATTTAAAACAGGGTGTTGATGTAAAAATGGGTATTGTAGGCTTTTAATTTTAATTCCTGCAGGTGAGGCTTTGACTTTTTCAAGCGTGAGCAAGGTGTTCATAATAAATGCAGCTTTACAAAGTTGGGAAAATGACTTTGGTTGATTTTTATTCTCATTTTGAATCCTCACATTTACTATTTAATTGACCAGTCCAACTCAGAATGTTTGCCAGATTCAGGTATTCTCCAACACACTGTGAGTCAGTGATTCGCTGTTATATCAGCATGGAAACCACTAACAGCCTCAGCAATCTCTCTTTAAAGTGTAACGAGGTTTATCTTATCATTAAATCTCATAAAAACGCGCACAAGTCATTCAAAAGCTCGTAGATACGAGAATCAGTTTATCCTGGAGGGGTTCAAAGTTTGTTTATGGTCTAACAATGTTTAACAAATGAAAATGATCGATGTCACTCCGGGATATTTATATACGTTAGCTACTTTGCTGTCTGTCAAGTTAGTCAAGTTTGTCAAGTCACAGCAACTGTTTCCAACAGCTGTGAGCATTTTAAGGAAACACGTTCACCTTGTTCCCGTGTCATTTCATGTGACACAATTCATGTGACTATAATTAGTGTGTTATAAGTGTGTCTCTCTGTCCTTCCGTCTTACTGCATATGATCTGTGGGTTGCCAGATATGTATGCAAAGTTCACTTAGAGTCTGGGATTTACCTGTGATTGTCACTCTCTGTCCTGCAGGCTGCAGCTCCACTTGTCCCTGTCTGTTCAACTGAGTTGTAGCTACTCAAAGACCAGTTATATTCAAAAAAACAGACTCATTTACACAGTAATATTTACGAATAGTATTAAATAAGAATATATATTCATTGTTATTTTTACATTCCACATCCTCACTAGATTTATTCTCCTAACAATTTTCGCAAAATGGTGTTAATGATCTTTTTAAAAAAGTGTTTTTTATTATTTTATTCTTTCTGTCTGAGTTACTGACTTTAACTCAAACCTTTGTCCAAGACAAAATACTGTGCAGATCTGTCCTTTTATAGAAATCCTTGGTTGGGGACAGCTCTCTGTTTCGGAAACTAGCCTGATTCGGTTCATTTGACTCAACTGAAAACCAAAACCCTTCCACTGCTCACATCACAATATTTCATAATTCGCTCAAGGAAGTTAGCTCAATGCTTCCTTGACATTGTGAAAAGTTCCCTGAAAGATATACTTGTCCAGTGATTTGCGGTGTGCAGACTTTGTTTTGATAATATTCCTCATCTACAGGTTTGAACGTGGGTTGTTTCTATGCTGTTGGCACCCTGCTGAACCGCATGATCATCGAGCATTACCCTGTAAGTTCTGCCTACTGTGTCTGAATATGGATAGACATACAGGGCAAGTAGACTGAAAGTAAACTTTTCTCTACTGAAGTATCGATACAGGCTGCTGCTGAGATATAATTTTATGGAATAATGTTGCGTTTCATTTAATTTTACTGTCCATCAATAAGAGGTGTGGAGAGAGGATTGATATGACACCAGATTAAACTCACTCCACTTCACCTCAACTCCCTTGCTTTATCTGAATCTGCCTTGCATTTCCTTGGTATGTAAGGCCATAAGGTCACTAAACTCTCTTCCTTGATCCTTTAGGGAGAAGAGGTGAATGCTGGGAGGATTGGCCTCACCATTGTCATTGCGGGGATGGTAGGCTCTCTGATCTGTGGCATTTGGTTGGACAAAACCAAAACCTACAAGTAAGGCGAATGTCAAAAAGGAAAAGTACAAGAGCAGAAGTTCGACTTCTTGAAGGAGTTTCGTTTCAAGTGTTGGGAATCAAAGAGATGCACAGAGAGGGAGTTAAAGTTGTAGATCACGTAGCTGAAAATCCAACAAAAAAAGAAGATTTTGCGACTGATTGATTGATAGTCCGAAGTTTATGACTCAACTTTTTCTTTACCTGTATTTTATCCGACATTAGGCAGCTACAAAAGCTTTTTTCTGCTCTGTTTATTGTCATTTCGCTTCTCATCTCACTGCAGATCTTGTTTAGTGCTTATGTGTTGGCTGTCGGGGCTCTGTTTCTGTTTATCCAGGTGCAGCATGCTGCTCTAACAGCGATCCTTCTAACCTCTTGCTCCTGCCTCATGGGCCCTCTGGCTGTGTAGTGACAGCAGTGTCCACCCTGTGGGGGTTTCAGTCAACCCCCCTCTGCCTTATTTACAGGAGTTTTGTTCTGCAAATGGAGGAATGCTGTTGTGTTTGTGGCATACATGCAGGGACACATTCAGTCCCACCTGGCTGTGTTGTCTAATCCAGATATTTTAATTACTCTCGTACTGATTGGCCATTCTCAAATACTTTCGACATTTCAATATTATTACAAATCCTGTAGGTTCCTTTACTGCACTTTTTTAAAGAGTTTAAATTGATAAGACGTGTTTTTTTCTTTAAAATGCTGTTTATTATAGATTTGTGTAGATTTTTTTTTTAAATCAGCAAAGTGCTACCATTATTCAAAATGTCAGACTGTAGTTTCGATTGTCTTTTGATCTCTGAGAACGATACTGAATGTATGAAATTATGTTTTTGTGGTAATCTCATGTTTACTGTCTCCAAACATGTCTCATATAAGTTATATGAGTTTTAAAGGCACCCTGTGGATTTTTCTTGTAAACAGACAACGTTTATGTTTACAATTTTCAGTGTTACTCACCAAAACATACTGACCCTTATTTATCAATCTAGCGTAGAAACCAGCGCAGATCCGAGTGCAGATATCATCTTACAACAGGGTTCACGTGTGATTCATGAAACGTTTGTATCTCGCCAATCCCAGTGTAAGAGTGATCGGGTGTTGATAAATGTGGCGGCCAAGAAGAGGAACTTCTCCGACCTGGAGATAGAAACGCTAACGTCACAAATTCAATTAAACCAACTAGTTTTATTTGGCAGCCTGAAAAGTGGCATCAAAGGAAGTCGGAAGAATGCTGTATGGAATTAAATCCCTGCTGCGGTCAACAGCGTTGCCGTGGTCAGTCAAACTCCAGCTGAGGTTTGAATATTTAATTTATGCATCCGTGATATGTATAGTCTATAAATTAATCTTATATCAAAAACTGTTAACCCCGTAAATTGCAAACAATTTGAAAATACTTAGGCTATTTATGTTAGGGATATATGACACATAGTTGATGCCTTTACAAAGTTGTTATTTTGCCACAGGCTACATATTTTAAATGATGAATACACGTCTGCATATGCTTAGATGCCAGTTAGAATGGTCTTAACTACTCAGCCAGATTTACTACGCTGTACCGCAAGTCCACACTCACTCAAAAACTTGCGTACACGAGTTGAGACATGACGTGAGATTTGATCGTTGGCTCCGCTCACGTCCATATTGATAAATGCTGAGCTTTGCGTGGAAATGACCGTACGCCCAGTTTTCTGTCGTACATTCATTCATAAATGAGGGCCATTGTGTGTATCCATGAGGTCTAACAAACGTGTTAAATGCATTTCCTTCCTCATAAAACCTCTGAACCTTTTGAAACCTGCGCCGTTTACATCCATGTTTACTAGCTAACATTCTTATTCTTTTTTGTCTGCGCATTACTGTGTTTCTTGGCACGTTACTGCCACCTGTGGATCAATGGACTAGTGTGAGACCATTGGGATGCATGTGCACCCTTGTGCATATGCACAAAAACAAACTAAACGGGGACCCGCTCATAAAAACATTGCTCCATAACGCTACTATTGGTCAAAAACTCCACTGGGTACCTTTAAATTTTGAAGCTGTCTGTAATGTTATATCAGACTGCTTTTAATCTTAATACATTTTTAAGTGACTTGAGGAGCTGCTGGGGTTCGCTACAGAACCTACTGTAATACAAACTGAAAATGCAGCATACTCTGAATTTATCATGATAATGAATATTGTAGTGTTCAGTGTTGTATATTTATCATGTGTTTTTCCAGGCAGACAACCCTCGCAGTCTACTTCATGTCTCTGGTGGGAATGATAGTTTATGCTGCTACACTCAGTCTGGGACACCTCTGGGTGGTCTTTATCACCGCTGGAGCTCTTGGGTATTCTTTCATTCATTCATTCTTTCTTAATATTTTTCCTTATGTATATGATACTTAATAAAAAATACACTTAATTCGTTCAGTCAAGGGACAGAAAACTGAAATGAAATGTGTATAAAAATATATTTAACACCAAATCACGGATTGAATTATATCCTGCAGTTTTATAAAATAATATGAATCAGAGATGGAAACTTGTAGAAAAGTTGTGCAACCTTGTTCCATTGAATTCTGTTATGGTAATTTCTCTAAGTGCAATATTTCTGTTGACATTTGCAACAATAATTTACAGCCGTGTTTATTTAGAGGTCAACTTTGGCTTGATAAGCATTCGCACATACACACAGTAGGACCTACGTTAAAAATTTGCCTTTGTACTCACTGACCCAGTATTGAAACTCAGGATATACAGAGCAGAGGTAATATTAATAATAATGTTCATGGGAAAAGAAAAACGTATGGATAGAGGCCACAATTGTGTGGAATCATCTTAAACAGTTAATTTAATAGACTTTATTTCATTAATGCTTCCCAGTGAGTCCTGGCTACATGCTGTATCATCGAAACAAACAAAAAAAAGGGACGATTGAAACATATTTAACAGATGGCTCTCAGATTACAAGTATCACAGTGATGTGGGCACAGTGCATTAAAATAAAGGTTGTGGAGGCAGTATAAATTGGAAAAATGACAGTTGAGATCTTTGTGGGTGAAAATGATTTACACTTATATTTCCATACATATGTTTCTCTCTTCTTTTGGAATTAAAACCTTTTACCAGATCCAGCAGTGCTTTTACATCCAGTTTTAACCTTTATGTGGCTGGTGTGAAATCATTACACCTCTCAGTAGCACATATCGGTCTTCCAGATTGTACTCACCCGTTCTGTGAAGGCACACCAACATAATATACCATAATGTGATGTACCAGACAGTGTACATAATTCATGTGACTCAGGCTGAATCGTCAAACAACTCACAGAAAGCTTCATTTGTTAATGGAGACTAAATGAGCTCAAGCTAGCTTCACATTCCTGCTAGATTTCCTGGTATTCAACTGATAAAGTGAACATTTCTGTAGTCTTTTTTCCTGCGTGTACAACCACTGTCCCAAGTATTTTTCTTGTTTTCTCCCCATTGTAGTATCTGAGAATTTTTCTTTTGATAAGAATTTCTGTTT
This sequence comes from Oplegnathus fasciatus, assembly GCA_003416845.1. NCBI lineage: Eukaryota > Metazoa > Chordata > Actinopteri > Centrarchiformes > Oplegnathidae > Oplegnathus > Oplegnathus fasciatus. The sequence goes on along the minus strand of NTHP01000294.1, from coordinate 597,451 downwards.
CTCTATGTATCATTGGCTAATGCCTAAACAAACTCTTGATGGACAAAAAGAAAAAGCAACAACCTGCAAAAGTGTCATGCTCTACGTTCTTGTTATCAAAGCATATTTATAGGCAGAGGGAACATGCGTAAATGTCAAAGAAATGTGTCTGGAAATACAGTATGCACTGACTCAGGCTGATGTGTTTTGATGCTGCTGCCATGTAAGAACCTTGTCACTGAGTTTCACTTGTTGTCACTTCAGTGGAAGGACAACACTGAGTGAGAAAATCATCTGATGTCGTTGGTTTACTTTCAAATCTGTTGTTCCTGTACAACATCACCTATGTCGTTAAGCCGTAGACAAGGGCATAAGTCTTCTGAGTGGGCATTGACATTTAGTAGGTACAAAGTTTCCATCCACTTGTGAGGTATTATGAAGAGGCAAAACACATCACTGGACGGAGTCTGTGCAAGAGTTGTGCTTTTGTTAATCCCACATGCAAAGTCCAGGCTGTGTTATTGAAATTCAGATCAAATTAGTAGCAGAAATTGTGTGGTTTCGCAGACAAAAAGAGCTGCAATTAAATCAACTTGTGATTCTTTATGATCAACAATTATGTTTACTGTGTGTCTCTGCGCTCCTGTTTGTGTGTGTGTGTGTGTGTCCAGGTTCTTCATGACGGGCTACCTGCCGCTGGGCTTTGAGTTTGCGGTGGAGCTGACGTACCCAGAGTCAGAGGGAACCTCATCCGGACTCCTCAACTGCTCAGCACAGGTACAGCTCGGTGACCTGTAGGGTTGCTTTCAACATAATATCGCAGAAAAGCCCAGCACGTCAGCAAACCATGAAAACAAATGTTTTTACTGGTTATACGTCAGTCACTCACCTTCTTTCACTCAGTATCAGTGCAGGTTTCCAAGAAGACCTGGGCTCATATATTGAAACAGTACATAGCTCAACCAGTAATACAATTAATAACAGTAACAGTCTGCAGAATCTGCCCAGTCAGACGTGCTAAAATTCTGACTTGACTTTGCATTTGAAAGTCTGCAGATTAGTTTGTAGACCCGTGTCCTGTTTCATCACATTTGCAAGATGTAAGCTGCGATTTACAGCATGAGACAGAACAAACACTATACTTGCAAATCTTGAGCATGTAAGAGCCCTGTGAGACTCACACATTTTTGCATTCCTGTGCAACAATAATATATGAAACATGACGCTACTACCATTTACAATCTAGAGTTTTATGAAATGGGCCCCTAGATGGCTGATTGCAGGTAATGGCACCATAATACTGCAGGCTTCCCCTGGATGCAACATTTGGAACTCAAGGAGATACTGATGCCACTTCTGATAGGCCCCAACTGCTGAGTGATGAAAACTAGGATAAGCACATTTGTTTTTCATCTTTTTGCACGTGTGTGTGTGTGTGCGTGCCTGTGCATGCAAACACCAGCTTTATTCCTAACTATCGCATGTTCTGCACGCGCAGGTATTTGGCATTATATTCACCATCTGCCAGGGGAAGATCATCGACAAATTCGGCACACTGGCAGGAAACATCTTCCTCTGTGTCTTTCTTCTAATCGGGACAATAATGACAGGTAAGACCTTTCTGACTGCGAAACGCATGCTGTAGAGAGTCATAGCAAGCTACTGATTTTATGTCACATACAGCAATGCAAACGAATTATCTTTGTCTGTCGCTGTTTCTGTTATGAGTTTACTATTGTTCCTGTAGGAAAATGTTGAATTCCAAGAATGCAGATGATGGTTACTGTGTAATTTGAAGGGCTGTTTCAGACTGTACAGATACACACAATGACAAATGTGTTTTTATTATATTGTACACTTATCAAAGAATTTTGTCACCTCCTTACAGGAAAGCTATTTGGGGTTTAGAGTTCTTAGAAATTCTTTCATTTCCTTCAAAGGGTTCAATATAAACAGAATACTGGGGCTGTGTTTAACTAAAGTTTGGGAAGAGACAGTGTGCAACCGCAGGCATTTTCTTGTTCCGGCCTCCTCACTCGGAAGTGACTGTTTTTCATTAAGCAAAGCACACATTTCTAGAAAAACAAGTCAGAGGGTGGAGCGGTAAACATTTTGTTGTTTTGTTGACTGAGTAATGGAAAATTTTGCAACACTCATAAGGTAATGAACATACTGTCACAGTAGTAGCTTGTTTTCAGGTATTAAATGTGAGACTTCATGCCTCAGTCAATACAAAGCCACTTAGGTCTTTTTGTATGGCCCATTGAGGGGTTTATGAGCAATGTATAACTTTTTAAAAATTCATTAGCCACTGAAGCGCTAAACTTTGCATACTAGAAACCCTGCAACCCTGCAAGACTAGTTAATGAGACGTGTCTGCTCACAAAGGTCAGCAGACTGACTCACTGTCTTTTGTAACTTACTCAGAATTGAGACATATGAGTGGACTTCTTGTTGTGGTCATCATGCCAGTTTTTAAAGGGAAAGAACAGCTTTGTGAGAAAACCACAAACTGAACTCTCACTTCTTCGATTTGTGATATACTGTAGAGTCCTATCTGCAGGTGCCATCAAAATGCACGTACTGTATTGGCTCTCTGTAACGTATTCAGTTACAAAGGCTATAATTAGTTGTTAAACATTCTCCTTAAGTGGAAATTATTAATGATTATGTTGCAGTCAAGTTGCTTTTACTATTGTGCAATGCAAAGTTTGAGGGTGAGTTAGGATGCATGCCTTGAGTTAGACATACTGTATTTTCATGGGAAATACCTTAAAAGTGTATTATACTTAAATAGAGCCACTGTTATGATCGTAATGTGTCTGTGCATCGGAGCCATCTACTGGATAGTCGCCAGTATTACATCATGTCATTCACCAACACTTTAATTTCTAATTCATTCATCTGCATACCTTTCAGATGTATTTACAGCAGTAGGATGGACCTAAAATATTATTTTTATTCTTTTGCTGCTTTGTAATAGAAGAGTCATTTGTCTTTATTTCCCTGCAGGCTTAATCAAGTCTGATCTGCGGAGACAAAATGCAAACCGGTTGGCGAAAGCAGCTGTAAGTGTCAAAGCAAGAAAAATGGTGTTTGTTTGCTTGTTGGAGATATGCTGTAGGGGATCAGTGGTGGTGGTAGTAAAATGTGGAATAGGCCTTTTTCTCAGGAGACATTTTGACATATCAAAGTAGGAAAAGCACAGGAGTACATAATGAAATAATACAATTAATGATGGCTGAATTCCATTTAGCTGCTTCAGTTTGAGGTTCCTGGTATGCTGCCATTGTCACACCTTACTCAGACATTTGAATTGAACAGACATTGTTAATGTTATTAGTAACACCTGTGCTTTTCCTATTATGACAAGTCAAACTGGCTGCTGTGAAAAAGGTCCATGTGTTATTTGTTTGCTTGTCATAATGCATGGTGAGGCATGCAGTCAAAGTCACATGTGTGTCTTGTGCTGCTCCAGAAATAACTTACTCCGTGCTTCCTATTGTGTCTATTTTTGCTGTCTTCTTGAGGCCTGCATGTGTGTACCAATTTTCCATAACATATTGTTGAACGTGGCCCGATACTGCTGTGCTGTCTCTGCTGCATGTTAGGCTGTTTTCATCTTTCTCAGGTGTCTGCATGTTGTAAAACAGCTGCTGTCATGTGAAGAAATGTATTAACTGACAAACATCATAAGAGCTTATTGAATTTGTCTGGATAGTACCAACAGTTAGTGCTTCATTGCTGGGATTTCCCCCCTTGTTCCTAAGCCACACTGTCATATTGCATTTCTTTCTATTTCACCACATACCAACCTTTGGTAGCAGGTTGCTTTGAGTGGGTTGTTTGGAAAAAGAACTTGAAAACAATGTCTGAAAAAAGACCAAGAAGGTACAAAGAGACAAATGACCTCAAATAAGATGAAAACAAAATGAAGAGAATGTTTCAATGTGACACAAAGCAACCAAAGCAATGCTGCCCTAAAAAGGTGACAAAACTATTGATGCCTGGGTGGGTCTCCAAGCTCTGTGGTGAAGTTACTGATGAGTCCTGACAGGAAATCAGCAGTCAAATTCCTCACATCTCATCCCAACATACAGTGAAGAACAGACATGGAGGTTCATAACATATTCAAGAATTCGCTTTTTGGTGGAGAGTTAGATGAGACGATCGATACCACTCTCATATCTGTGTGTTAAAGACGAAACAAGAGCCAGGAGAGCGTTAGCCTGGCTTTCGAAGGGAGTATAATCCGCCTACCAGCACCTCTAAAGCTCACTAATTCACACGTTGTATCTTGTTTGTGTATTCCGTACAAACGTACAACAATTCGCCATTTTATGGGTGTTGAACTATTTATTGGCTTGGAGCTGAGCTAAGCTACGCTAACCGGCTGCTGGCTGTAGCCTTATATTTAACGGATTTAATGAGAGTGGTATTAGTGCTGGTGAACTTGGTGAATTCTTTTCTACTGATACTTTTGCGAGTTTGATACATATCAAATCTACACTGATATGTACTCCCTCCCGGAAATAGCCATATACTTGCACTCTGAAGTCCAACACGGACAAAAGCTCTTGCCTTCCCTGGCCTACTTAGTGTTTTTTATGTTACCAAACTCAAAACTTGAAATACTCTATTTAGAGGTCTGGACCCAGGTATATGGAGGCAACATAACAGTTGAACCTCCCGGCATTAAATGGTATCAATTTTCTTGTCTAACTCCCAGAAATAAAGCGAATAAGCTTATTTCCCAAAGTGTTAAAGCGCAACATCCAAGCTGGATTTTGTTTGAAGTTGATGATAATTTAAGTGACTTAATCACCTATAAAATACAATACTGTCGCAGCAACTTCATCCCGGACTGGAGACTCACGCCTCTATAAACACTGAATTAGAAGTGATCAGTAGCTGTTGTTTTAGGCGGAGGGGCAGATGTCGGGACAAGACTACGGAGCCACGGCGCTAATCTCCCAGCCGCAGACTCCTCCTTCTCAGCCCTGATCAATAAACCTTTCTGCTTCCACAAAAAAAATCTGCTCAAATCTTAGCTGAACACGCAGATGCACAAAGGTAGGAGCACTGAGCAATCAGCACACACTGTCGATAATCACCAACACCTGCTGCACATCCTTCCACCAGTCTCTGCTGAACCTGCCCTTTCTGTCTCTCTCTCAGTTTCCTACGATCACGCTGAATAATATTCACACAATCAGTCCATTTATTCACTAAGCCTGTTTCAGTTTGTGATTTTCTCCAACTACATCTATTGCAATTCCAGCTGAATTGAACTCAACTAATTTAAGTCGGCTCAGGTAATAATTAATCTCATCATAGCCCGTGCACCTGATATGTATTTGACAATAACCATATAATGATTATGATTCACATGGGAGAGTACCTGGATTACTGTGGATTACTACTATCTCCCAGACCCTGACTTGAACTTGAAGATGTAAAAACCATATAAGATTCAGATCTTTATTGTCATACGGAGTCAATTAAATGTTAATAGAAAACAGCTTTATTTATGAAACTACAGTCTTATTTATTTTTGTGTTGTTTGTAATGTATCCATATGCAGACCTTTTTCAAAGAGGACATTTTGACATGTAAAGCACAGGTGTAAATCATGAAATTAATGATTAACTAGTGCAGTGCCCGTTCAAAACGTGCCCGCTCGGAAAGGGGTGATTTCTTGGCCTCCGGTATAGCTGCTTGCAGTTTTCTTGAGAACCGCTAATCCAAACAACTTCACACTCGACACTGCACTTCCTTGGGTCCTCAGCAATACACCTGCCAAGTGTGAAGTCGATCGGATGAATGGTTGTCAAGATAATCGAAGGACAAACAGACAGAAACTCATTTACAGTTAGATTAATGATGGCTGAATTTCATTTAGCTGCTTCAGTTTCAGGGTCCTGGTATAGCTGTCATCAGTGATATGCGCACTCACGCGGGGGTAGAAAACAAACCGGAATGATTAAGACTTTATGAGAAGATTAACATGTAAAGTTGTTTTTGAGCCTGAAACTGTACGAGAAGGAAACCTCTCGGCTAACTTTGCAAAATTAGCTATTAGCTAATTGTGAGTGCAGAATTGTGTGCAGCATTAGCTATTAGCTGCAGTGAGCTGGTAAGAGCTACAGATTTTGTGAAGGCAGTGGATGGTTTTGAAACTGCAGGAATAAATGCCTGTTTGAAGGTCAGACAGCTCACACTGGCCCTCATTTACGAAACGAACGTGCGACACAAAACTGGGCGTACGGTCATTTCCACGCAGAGCTCGGCATTTATCAGTATGGACGTGAGCGGAGGCTACGATCAAAACTCACGTTAAGTCTCAACTCGTTTACGCAAGTTTTGCTTGCGGTGCAGCGTAGTAAATCTGGCTGAGTCGTTAAGACCATTCTGACTGGCATCTAAGCATATGCAGACACGTATTTATCATTTAAAAATATGTAGCCTGTGGCAAAATATCTACTTTGTAAAGGCATCAACTATGTGTCATATAGGCTATCCCTAACATAAATATATATCTATTTTCAAATTGTTTGCAATTTACGGGGTTAACAATTTTTGATATAAGATTAATTTATAGACTATACATATCACGGATGCATAAATTAAATATTCAAACCTCAGCTGGAGTTAGATTGACCACTGCAACGCTGTTGACCGCAGCAGTGATTTAATTCCATACAGCATTCTTCCGACTTCCTTTGATGCCACTTTTCAGGCTGCCAAATAAAACTAGTTGGTTTAATTGAACTTGTGACGTCAGCGTTTCTGTCTCCAGGTCAGAGAAGTTCCTCTTCTTGGTCGGATTATGTTTCTCTATGTTGTAAATTCTAGGGGCACGGCCTCTAAACNNGAGAATATATAGGGGCGTGATATTTAAATGACGATTGTTTTCAGCCGCCACATTTATCAACGCCCAATCATTCTTACGCTGGAATGGCGAGATAGGAACGTTTCATGAATCACACGTGAACCCTGTCATAAGATGATTTCTGCACTCGGATCTGCGCTGGTTTCTACGTTAGATTGATAAATGACGGCCACTGTGTTTAAAGCTGTTCAATGAGGAGTGTGAACATTTGTCAGGCCCTGTGTTCGATGCTTTGGTGATCAGTTTGACGTGTGTTTAGAGTTTCAGATATAACAGCTGATAAAGATGCACGCTGATGGCTTTCAATGTAAAATGCATCACGTTGTTAAGCTTATCATTTTTCTGAGAAAAAAAAAGATCAAACAAGTGTGCAGAGTCTCTTTTCATGATCATGTGTGGCTGATAAACAATACAGATTAAATCCTGCATAGAAATAGTTTGTTATCAGTGGAGCTTTGCCTGCAGTCATCTCTAATATGACTATATATCCTGTGTCTGGTACATTCTGAGAAAATAGCAGCTATTTCATGCTAATGTTACTTATGTGAGGGTGGCTTCTGTCTGCTCGTTGATATGGTTTGGGAAACATGCAGATCATTTCTCTCTACCTGTAGAGCTAATGTTGTGTAGTCCGTATTAGCATTATCACTGTCTTGACTTACTGACCGCCATCGTTAATGTAATTAACAAAACCTGTGCTCTTCCTACTATGACAAGTCAAAATGTCTGCTGTGAAAAAGGCCTATTGAGGTGGTTTTATTTGTCCATTTGTGCATTTTCACCCAGCACGTAGTCAGTTACACGTTATGCCATTTTTCATCAAGAACTCAATAAATTTGAACAAATCAATGAATACATAGTTCAAATAACTACACACAAGCAGAGCTTTTGTCCTTTGCAAAGACTGTATCCTTCAAATTAAAAGTATTTTGCACATAAAGTCATTCATTAGTCATTCAGTCAATCATTAACCTGAAGCAACAGAATGTTGATTACAATAATGACCCAAGTATTAAATACAGGTAAGATAATGTGATAAAAATCCATAGAAATCTCTGGGCTCTTTTCAGTCATGGATTATCTTGAATGTTTGTGTACAGAAAGTGTGTACTATGTATATCTGGCTGTGTAAAGCTTGAATACACTGACAAGAAATAGTGTACTGTGATGTTTAGGTGAACATGTGTTGGGTTTATGTGTGTTAGGTCACTGTTTATCGATGAAGACTCTTCAGGATGAAGCTCGACCGATCAGCCTAAAACACAACTTCTGTTGAACTAACATACCTGTTTTGATTAATAGGGACCTTCTGACTGCCACGACGAGAGCCCGGCTGCACCTTCCATCGTCAACGAAGCCGAGTTTTAGACGCACAAACCCACACACTAACATAAAAGCCTTAAAAACAACCATGATCTCCTTCCTGTTACAGTGTAACGTACAGAGATAGAACATCACAATCAGGAAGCCTTTAGACCCACTTCCCTTCTAAGAAGAGTTAGATGTACAGTGTTGTATTAACTATTTATTAAAAAAAATAATTGCTAAAATGGTAAATTAAATCTGATATTTAATGCACAATTTTGAGCATAAAAATTCACTGTTGAGAAATATTTTTTTATATTTAAGTGTAAATGAAATGCTCTCGCTAAATCTGCAAGGGAACGTCTGTGAAGCGTTTGTTTGTGCCTCAACAATTTTACCTGTCAGTATTTTGAAAGTGTACAGCTGATTATGTACAGTATAAATAGGTACATTTGCCATAATTCATTGACACTAATTTTGTTGTTGCATAAAAAGTTAACCATGTAAATACAGCATCCAGATTTGTATGAGTGATTTGGTAGAAGACAGCAGTACACTGAAGGGTTTCTAATCCATGGCAGTCCACAGTAGGGGATAAAATACTGATGGCACACCGTTGTGTAATGTTATTTGTAACACCATACATGTTTACTTATTTAACATGAAATAAAACTGTTCTACGAAGTTTCTTTTCTTCATTTGGTGTCATGCTTTACATTACTGTGTATGTCATTGTGAAACTATTTGATTGAAAGCCATAGATCATTGTAAAACCATAACCCAGATGCACCCCACCCAAAAGAAGTCAGGGACATATTGTCATTATCATAGAATACTGAATGTCACTCTAATATCATGATACAGATGCCACTGACTACAATGCCAGACATGTTCAAAGTTAACAGCATGTCATGTTGAACAGAAGAATAGGTTGCATGCGAGTAGATATACTGTAGCTTGACTTGTCTGTTTTTGTTGTTCTATGAAGAAAAAATGAACCAGCAAGCAGGTGTGGATAATGTTTCAGCCATTTCACTCTTTCATAGTAAACAAGGACACAGTTCACAGGAGGGGCAGCCCAAAAAATTTAAGGCTGTTCTGATAACACGCAAGGCGCAAAAATAGAAAATATAGTACAAAAATGTGGTGTTCATCTTCTAACCTTCATCAAATAAAATAATGTATATGAGTAACTAAGTACATTTACTCAAGTACTGTGTTTCAGTACAATTTTGATGTACTTTACTCGAACATTACTTTTTATTCCACTTATCTAACAGCTGTAGTTACCAGTTATTTTTCAAATTAAGACTTTACATAAGAACATATGATAAGCTTAAAAAACACAAAACAAAACCCCTCCCAAAAAGCAGTGTCTACTTGGGGCGGGGAGGGTGATTTCCCCTTGAAGTCTTTCAGATGGTTTCATTTAAACAATTGTCTGAGACTCAAAAAGGTTAAATTATCCGTTATTTCACAAAACGGAAGATTAGAGATAAATGAAGAAAAATGAATAGATGGGCCTGACCTCTGGACTAAACTACAAACTGTACATAAAGTAGTTAAAACCTTGATCAACTACAGCAGTAAAATGCTTTTGAATGCAGGACTTCTACTTGTAATAGAGTATTTTACATTGTCATATTGGTACTTTTACTTAAGTAATGGAACTGAATGCTTCTTCCACCACTGATATATACAGACATCTATTGCATGTCAGTTCATCCTGGAAGGGGGATTCCTCCTCTGCTGCTGCTCCTGAGGTTTGTCCCTTAGTTTTCCCTGTTTCTGTGTGTTTTGGTGGGAGTTTTTCCTTACTTATCCACATTAAGTGTCTACAGATCAACTTGCGCACAACAGCATCACCCTGCCAGCTCAACTGTGTACACCTGTGAGCTTGCACTGACACCATAACTTCATATACATAGGATTCTAATTTATCATCCTCAGCCCAGCTTTTTCAATAATATATAATTAAATACAGGACTGTGTGTACCTCTCTTGGCCACATGGTGGTAGCATTGTTACGTACAAACAGAATTGACTCCTCCAATGAACCAGCAGGCCCAGAAGGATTCAAGTGAGGAGCATGAGATAAAAAAAAACATAATTAAAGTACATTGTTGATATAGTTTGTGTTCTCAGTGTCCCATTCATTGTTTATACTTTGATTTAATCAACTTTAGGCTTCAGAGTATCCTCAATACAGCTGAGATCTACTGATCTAAAGTGTCTGAATAAATGACTACATTAAACTTCTCACCAGCATAAATAGAGATAAAGTTGCCTCTGAGCAGCTCTGTTATGAGATCATCCTGATTTTAGGCCAGTACTCAGAGAGCAGCTCCCATTTGACTGATTCTCTGATGATCTCATTGTTCTCTAGTTAGCTAATGACTGATCCTTGGCATAGATTGGTTGTTAAAGTTTCTGTCATGGGTTTTTCCTGGTACTACAGGTTCATTATCACGTAGATCTGTGGAAATACTATCCAGTAATGTAAAATCCAGCTGAGAGGATGGTATAAAAACACCACTCTCTTATCTAACTCACTTCATTCTAACAAATTTGTTTTACAGCAGCTGCCAGCCATCAGTCAAACCATCATCAAATGCTACTTTTATTATTTTAACACATAATTTCTGAAGAGAAGTAGGATGATAAAAATGTAAAGGAACAGAAGAAGAGATTTCTGACATCATACCCATGCAACACTGCCCCTTTTAGTCATTTGTTGTGTCAACACTATTTATACTGTATTCCACACAACTTCCTTCAGAGTTTCCTTCTTTTTATGACCTTTAATATGGAATATATGAACTGTAGACAGGAAGGTCACAGAAGGACGAGGACAAGCAGGGTGTGACCTCAGGCTCGCTGACGGCCTGCGCACCCACATGAAGAGATGGATGTTTGAATGAGGCCCCTTGTATGCATATGACATTTCAGGGCAGCACGGAAGAACTAACTGTACGTGCAAAAAGTTAGGTCACTTGGTTCTTACCAAGGGCTTTTGCTTGTTTGTTGTTTTTCTGCTTTGAAACTCAGCAAGTATGTCTCTTACTGCAGATAAAGTCAGGTCTAGGTGTGAAGGAGGTCAGAAGGAGGATTAAAAGGATGTTAGGTCACACAGAGAGGTAATAGGTCTTCATTTGCTCGATACTTATTGTCTTGGTATTACACAGACAAAAACACACACCATCGTCTCTTGCTCTCATGTGTGACATAGGTAGAAATGGGCAACACAGATACAATTTTATTTCACAGTATATGCAATTTTATATTGTAATACTGATATATATTGTTGATATATCCTTTAGAAATCCAACTGAGAAACTATTTCTAGATAAAATAACCAGTTGGAAATGAAAGAACTGGTATAAATACCTGAAACTACTTCATCACACTGATGCAAAAATTCAATATTGCCATAAAGAAGTCATACTCATTGATTTGCAACATTGCCCAAAATGGCCTGATACAACAGGGATATTTTGATTTTGGGCTATATAAATAAACTTGACTTAACTTTAAAGAAGTTCGACATTTTGGGAAATATGCTTATCTGCTCTCTTGGAAGAGTGGAAGAGAAGATTGATACCACACTGATGTCTGTATGGAGCTAAACCCAAGAGACAATTAGCTTAGCTTAGCAGCGAGACCGTAAATAGGGGGAAAATGTTCTGCCCATGGTTACAAAATCTGCCAACTAACACCTCTAACACTCACTAATTAACATGATTGTTTAATCCGTGCACAAACAGAAATGTAAAAATGGCAATTTGTGGTTTTAGAGGGAGTTACTGTTTCTTGGTGAATATAGCTAATCCGTCTTCCCAGCATCTCTACTGGCTGCCTGGCAACCTCAAAGACTCCGGGAAGTTAAAACCACAAATTGTCATTTTTACATTTCTGTTTGTGTACAGATTAAACAATTGTGTTAATTAGTGAGCTTTAGAGGTACTGGTAGGCGTATTTTTGAATTTGTCCCCCTCTAGTCTTCATGTTAAGCTAAGCTAATCACCTCCTGGCTCAAGTTCCGTACTTTATGCACGGGCATGAGAGTGGTATCAATCTTCTCATTTCACTCTTGGCAAGAAATCGACCAGGGGTATTTCTCAAAATGCATAGCTAACTCTGTATAAATGGTATGGCATTTCACAGTATCATCTAACGGTATATCATCACATCGCCCTCTTGTAGACATGGGTACATGCGGCCTTGCAGGAATGGTAATGTGACAGATTACCAGTATTACCAGCATTACCACAGAGTGGGTGATGGTGTACCTCACTCTCATGGCGTGCAGCCCATAAGCACAAATACTGAACCCTCCTCATGATGATTTATTCTGCAGTGCTGTTGCATGATGGTAAAGTACGTCACTGCCCTGAGGGTGGTTGATCCTATCTGCCTGCTGGCGCTTCACAGATATGATCAACTATCCACACCATGAACCATCCTGTACCCACAAACCCAAAACCTAAACTACACAGCTAAAGTTACAAACACTATATTTAGTTTGTCTAGAGAGGTGGGAGGAAAACAGCATTGTGTGATCAGTAGTAGGCTGTTTATGTCAAATGAGGTTTAGAGACTAGATTACAGGCCTTCTCAAAACTAGTTAGAAACTAGAAATAAACCATCAATTTTCCATTAACAGCGCCAGTTAGCGTAGGAGTGCAGATAACCATCACACTCATAAAGCATGAATTGGAGGGAGGGGGCTGACGCGAGCACAGCATGACGCAGTGCCTCCTGTTTGTGTTGACTGTTCAAACAGCAGCAGAGATTGATGGTGCTGGCCACGTACAACACACAGTAGTAAGGAGGGAGCCGTGTGCACCCGAGCACTGGCGCATGGACGGGAAACAGAAACAGATAAAGCCTTATAGCATTTTATAGAGATGAGAAAAACAGAAACAGGGATGCTAAAAAGTGAGAAGGTCTAGCTGACAAGGAGGATATCAAAACACCGGCAAAGAAAGGGAGGAGATGAAAGTATTACTAGGACTGAAAGTGAAATACAAGTAAGTGCGGTGAAGACTTTGTCATACACAGATGGCCACTCGGTGTATTTTGGAGAGGCTGCTGAAGGAGCACCTCATCCATGCACATTCTGGAGAAGCATAACTCACTCACAGATGGACTGCAGAGAAGGGAGGCGCTGCTGTGAAGTCAAACTGTAAACCGATTCTTCATATTCAACACTGGCTCAGCGCCAGAGGAGCTGTGCTTGGTACCAGCGTTTTCTTCTTCCTCACTCCACAGAGATAAAGACTCGTTTTTTTTACTTCACTCTCTTTTTTTTTTGTATGTGTTTGTGTGTGTGTCTGTGTGTGGCCTCCTCGAGTCATTAGATAATGAATGCTTGAAATACCAAACACTGAAAATTTATGTTTGGTTTTCTATTCTGAACATACAAAAACACACACGTCTGTTTGGCGTTCTTGGTATTTGTTAATGATTGGAGCATGCAGAAGGTTTCAGGTGGGGCAGAAAATGAAAAAAAATCCTCCAGTAGTGAACAGGAAGAAGCCATATTTCTTCTACTAGTGTACACACCAGTTATATATTACATCTCAGTCTCACAAAGATGATTTAGATTTTATGCAGACTGCTCTCGTCAAAACTACTTTGACATTCATTAAATCTGGGGGGTTTTTTTTTCAGGAGAAGCAGCAACATTCAAACAATCTCATTAAACCCTCCTCTTTAATTATGTCAAATTTTAAATAACTTTATGTCATGGAGAGTTTCATGTGGTTTACCATGATTACAGCAGAAAAACTTTGGGTGCCACACTAACATTTGCCTTCAATTCGGTCACACAAAAAGGGCGTCGCGGTGTGTGTTGTGGCTGTGTTGATTAGCTACTGCAGTTGGGGACTAATTTCTTCCAGTGTTCCCCGAGGCTTATGTGTTGTTTTCATTTTATTGTTCATGGGAAAAATGGCTCAGCCGGTAAAAATGGAAAAATCACTTAATTTTTCCCCCACTACCGAGCTACTGTTTTGGCTTTCAGATCGCACTCCTCCGCCTACACAGCCGCTCAGAGACTGACTCTCCATTAACTTTATGTTTATGGGCATGTGGAGGTAAAGGTGCTACCAAATCCTGTCAGTGGCACTGTAATGACCAACAGTACTGTAGGACATATGGAACATTTTGCCACAGTACAGCACACACTAAATGACAACCGAGCTATTCATGCAATAGATAAAAAAACGTTCTACCTTTATTTACCTTGATTTACCTTTAATTTTTTCTACCGCGAGCCAGAGAGGCCTGGGCCGTAGCTTTCAGAGGAGGTTTCGCTGGCCGCCTCAGGTTTCAAAGCTGGCAGGCGGATCAGAGCGCAGGAGGTTTGTGAGCCTTGGCACTAACACACAGCACCAGGCTTTGAGGACCCAGATTAACCTGCACAGTAGTTAAATAAACACACATTCATGCGTGGCCGCATGAATGGACGTTTCATCACCGCTTGCCACATTTCCGTGATCGTACCGGACTCACACCCTACTGCACTCCATGATGCAATTAAAAATAACAGTCGAAACACAGAAACATATGTGGAATATCGACTGGCAGAGAAGTATGGGTATGAGTACAGTGTACACTATAGTGTAAACTCCCTAAATTACCTTCACTTCTTCGGTTTTGGAGCTTTTTCCATGACTTTTTTTCTCAAGATTCAGTTTATATGTCAGTTGTTAGACGCTTCTCGGGTTCACTAATCAAGCCTTGCATTGTGTACTGTGGTCCCAGTAAAATTACCTCAAGACCAAACTGGCTTGACCCCACTGTGTATGTGAGTCTGTGGCATAGTGGGGGCTGACTTTCAGACAACTGCAGGACGGGAGTTTAGTGGGGTGTGAGGTAAACCCCCATGGCTGCGGGTCGTGTTAACAGCAGAGGCCAAGGTGGGGGGGCAGGGCTTGTGTTTGTACACAGGGAACCCCGGGCAGCTCAGTAAAAAGAGCTTTATTATTTAGGCCTCTGCCAAGCAGAGATCAGGGTGGAAAATACACAGGATCCCCGGCGCCAAGTCCCTTGCTCTCGGAAAATCCGCCCCAGAAGCGTCCAAGCGAAGGGCCTGGATTTAATCACCCACTGCGGCATTTGTCCTCAGTCTGAAGAAAGAAAGCTACAATCAATCTACATCAGCGTGACTCTCAATCTCTCCACCAGCAATCGTATTAAAAAGACACGTTCTCTATTATGTGAGTAACCCTCAATTTTAATTCTGGACAAGAATTCAGAAATGACTGATGTCTGTTAATAGAAACTGTCAAACTATTGCTTGTTCTGGCAAAAAAGTTGTACCTCTTTAACTTCACGTCCATTGATAATATACACACTCATGCACTGCGTCATAATGACATAATATTTACTCTACTGTATATGAAGAATTGAGCTTTTAAAAAAGATGTCATGCCCTGAAAAGTCCATATGTTATCTCAACTAAATTCTGCCAGGCAATCTTAATTTAGACATTTTTTCTTCAAGTTAAGAAATGGGAAATACAGCAGCAGAGATTTTACCTTCTTTGAAACTGTGGTCTGAATCCAGTGAACCAGAAGGACATGTAATGTTGAAAATGGTCTGCATGGATCTAAGCTGTCAGTCACTGTTACCATTTGCTTTTGGACAAATCCAATAGGAGAGCATTCGCTCAGAGCCAAAGTACTCATTAGTGTAGAGAGAGCTTGGACATTTCATATTATAAAGTTCAATATAACTGGTGATGCACAGTAATAAAATAGTCAATAGATGGATAAATGGCATCAAGCCATATCTGTTGCGTTTGTTGGGGATGTGGGTTTGTTTGCCGATGGAAACTTCAACACCATCAGACAGACAGTGCCTTCAGTTTTTCATCTGACAGGCATTTTGATAATTTATACCACTCGTCTTATCCATAAACACCTCAGAAGTCAAACAATAAACATGAAAAAGTGGAAAATAATATCTGGCCTCTGTGAAAGCCACTTCAAAAACCACAAACCACTGTGCCAAGTGTGTACCTGGGTCAACAACTACTCTATGACTCGCACTTCCATGCTTTATAACATCATGACTGAGGTATTAACATTTTTTGGCAGAAAAACACGGGGACAAATGTGAGGCCTGCGAGAGGAAATCCTCAACACAGCTGTTTCTGTTGTTTTCGAGCATCTTCTCTCACACCCTGCCCACAGGCAAAGTCCTATCTGCTTCAAATCATCCACCTACAGTATTCTGCCCAGAAAAGACAAGGTTGCCTGCCTCCCTGACTGCAGGCCAGAGACAATGACCTCAGTCCTAATGAAGACCAGCGAGTGCCTGGTTTTGTCCTTCACCAAATGTGTCATACACCCCTCATTATTTGATTCCTTTCACTTTGCCTGCATGAGAGTCGAAATGGAGCTGAACTGCACCTGGGAGCTGGAACACCTGCATACACCTGGATATTTATATCTAGGATGATGGCTATTGCTTTGTGTTCACCGATAAAATTCCCAGTTAAATGTATGGGTGGCAGAGCTGTATCTAGGAAAGGTCTGATATCATTTCTCAACAACTGTTGCATTATTAAATAAGCTTTCCTGCTCAAAAGTTAACACATTTTATTGATTCATAACACAGTGCATTCTCTCTGGCTGCCAGAGACAGTATTTAATATCTGGATTTTCATCATGCGCAGGAGGTTGAGACTGTAAACCAGAAAAGTCACATTGACACTCAGCAGATATCAACTGCCGGCACAATTGTGGTACAGAGCAGGAGGGACTCTTAGCAAGGATCATCAATAACAAGGCGAGAGACATAGAAAGCACAGTTACAGCTCAACTGGTTGCCAATGCTAGTCCACAGGAGAGAAAAGTGGCTATTTACCTTTAAAGTCTCTGTGCTTTGTAGCTGAAGTTGCAAAAGAAACACGTAAGCCCCATCCGGGCAGGCCTAGAAAGATGAACAACAGCCATGCAGCCTCTGGAGGACGAAAAATAGCTCCAGCCGATCGGTAAAGAGGCTCCTGGCACAGGCGGTGAAACGCTCATGCTACCTGATGCTAGCTGTGTACATGAGTGCTGGGTGTCAGGCTCATTTATCAGGTTGCTTACGTTATCCAGGTCACATCAGTGGCTGTTGTTAACAATAAGAAGTCGACCTCTTGCGCATGTGCGTGACTGAAATCCACGAATACCGTCTCTGGCGGTCAGGAAGAAATCATAGAATTGCAGTTACATTCATAACTCTTGTTGACCATAAAACCTCTTTCACCTCAACCCCACTCACACTCAGCTCCATATAGCTACATATAACTGCGACGTCCACGGACATCTCCTCTGTTGCTTGATGGTTTGTTAATTTTAAATGCCGACACGAATATAGACAGACAGCAGCATTTGTATGTTTACATGAATCAATGAAACTTTCCATTCTATAATCTAAAGAAACACTCAAACGTCTGAACAATCAAATGATCTGAGTATCATCTGAACTATCAAGTTTCTTGCCAAGATCACCTCCTGGGAGCTGTCATCTTTCTCTGTATTACTGCCCGGGTTTGCTTGTGTACTTGCACAGCTAATTAGCTTTCCCCTCTCTTCCATATTCGCCTCAGAAAACATGTCCACAAGCCACAATAATCAGATCTCATTTTTCTTTTTATTCTCAGTATTACTACATCATGCTACACTGTTCCAAAGCACTGCTGGACACCAACGCCCACCAACATGTGTTCAAAGAGAACCTCTTCTCAGACAAATACTCCTGAGACCAACCACCTGCCATGAAAAGGGAAAATTTAGCCGCATCACCTCCACGTCCGCTTTGATCCACCACACAGGTTCTGAGATCACAAGGAAATTCTTCAACTGACAATCATCATTTGGATGAAGATGTTAGAACGTTAAAGCAGAGAGAGTTACATTCACAACACACCCTGTTTGTGATTCACCAAACAAACACAGCTGCTGTTGGCCGATAGCTTCCAGGGATCAATCCGCACTGCTGCATAGTACAGTAAGTACACTGCTGAAAACACAAATAGATTTTCCTCCCTAAATTATTACCATTTTAAGGCCCAATAATTAAATCATTCATCACATTAATTACAAGTATATTAACATACAATTAGAGTTTGAGTTACAGATCACTAAGCATTTTACAGTAAGTGTTTTTCAATGGTATCATACTTGAAATCAGCTTGTTTTTCTCTTTCTCTTGTTTTTAACATAACTGTCTTTACATGTTATGTTTGCGTTAGTGCCTTTCACGGCATCAAAAAACAACGCAGAAACAGTAAGTTATATTAAGCTGTTGCCTCAGTTTAAAAGACCTGTCAGTTGGCGTATTAACAGACCAATGACTTTGAGAGTGATAACAAGTACCAATCTTGTGTTTGATCCATTTTTTATCTTATATGTATTAACAACGGAGAAAATGACTGTGTGTAATGTGAAAGGTGTTGCACGTAGTGACGAAACTCATCACGCGACTCTGCAGTTCCCCTCAGCTCTATGGAATATTTTAGCATCTTTCAGCTCATTGTTTTGGTTTCACATCCCGCCACTTTACTGTTTAGGTTCACTCTCACTGCTCCCAGAGGCAGCAGTTTTCAGTGAAAGAGCTCTAAGAACCGACTGTACGCTACCTTCCCAGCACCAAACAGCAGACAGACACAGTTAGTGACTAGCTGGTGAACACAGTGGAGCATTTAGCTTCTAAAACACCAGATAGTTCTGTCAGGGGTTGGTAGAGACCAAAGCAGAGAAAAAAGCAGAGTGAATGCTGGACTTACATTTGTCATGTAGCCTGAAACATGACAGATTAATGTTTATATTGCTCCGTGTCTGCTGGATGTGTGAATAGGCAATAGCTTGCTACTACGTGTGCCACAACAACTTTATAACGTCAATATGTTCAAGTTCAAGTTTATTTGTCACATAAAATCATACAGGGTATAATCATAGTGAAATGTATGACTGTTAGCTCCTTCAATTGTGCAATAAAAAGTAAGTGTAAAATAAAAAAAGAATAAAGAATAAGAATAAGTAATAAATAATAATGTTAACTAAGTAACTTTAAATTATAGAGTAAGTAAAAATAGTCTTAGGGCAATCTTAGGCAGTGTCCTCATTCAGGATCCCAGTGGCCTGAGGGTAGAAGCTCTTCCTGGGCCTCTCAGTGCTGGCCTGGTGTATCCGGCATCTTCTTGTGTGGGATGGCCTCCCAGGTCAGGCGGCACCGGTGCCTGTTGGGCTCCAGCCGGTAGGCGAAGTTCTCGGCCTGCTTGTGAGTCCCGATGAGCTGCACGATGGCGAATAACTGCTGGTGGCCATCGTACTCCTCCTGCTTCTCCAGCACCAGCATGAAGAGGAAGCTGAAGCAGAACTGCATCATCACCCAGTCCACCGCGCCCGGCAGGCTGATGTCTGCGGCTAGGAACACAATGTCCTCCCCCTGGTTGAATGGCGCTGTCCGGTATTCCAGGATTTAGCCAAGTTTCTGTGAAACAAAGGACATTACACTTCCTGATATCCCATTGAAAACTGATGCGGGCACGGAGGCCGTCCAGTTTATTATCCAACGGCTGTGCACTGACTAGTAAGATGCTTGGCAGAGAAGATCCATGCCGGGATCGCAGCTGGTGTTCCCTCCACGTTTACCTCTGCGTTTCCTCCTATGTTGACATGGATGCATAGATGGAAGCAGAGATAGTCTTGCTTGTCTGTGCGGTTGGGGTCATAGCTGGTGTTTGTCCCCTCCACCTTTTCCTCGATGTTTACTCCAATGTTTACATTTGAAAACCTCGACCGGCCAGGTAGTAGAGTCAGCAGGAGGAGAGTCCACAAAGCTGCGAGTTGACCATTTCCCTATCCTGATGAGCGGCTCGTAGTCATGTTATCATTGTCCAATATTATTATCACAGAAGAAACTTACTGGGACACTTGAATAAAACAGAGCCATCATTAATGTTGTTTGCTGTGGAAAAGGCCCATGATGTTGAAATTGAAATTTTTAAAAAAATCATCTCAACATGTAAATAAAAATGTATGAAAATGCACTACTTTAGCAATCACTGTACAGTATACATACTATGCTATACTATACTATAATGTGTACGTATGGGACTGTCAGAATCAAAGACGATTTACTGAAATAAATCTTTAAAGCACCTGCTCTTGTGGTCCATGGTGCACAATCTTTGTCCTCTTTGATTTACTCTGCGTCAAAAACTTGCTGTTGAGTCATTGTCTGGCCCCCTCAGGCTAAACTTGATCCAGGATCCTCTGGACGGCTCTCATTTGTTCGTCTCTCTATTGGACACAGCAGGTGTGTGAATCACCACACAGATCTCTGATTTGCTGCATCAGCTGTCCGTCTGCTTGCCTTTTCGCCCTCTTGGCTGAGTATCATGTAAACTCTTCATGTTTGGATTTTAGTGAGGTAAGAAAAACGCCATTCCTCTGGAAATGATCTACTGGCAAGAAAAGGTCAACTGTGAATGTGATCACTGAGAGTGAAAAGGGAAGTTACATCAGCCCTCCAATAAGCCAGGTTAGTGAATTATGATCAATCATAGTCTAAGACTTCCACAAAGCAATGTGTAGCAGCGGCATGAGCAGGATTTGGCTTGGTTAAGTCAAGTACCGAACCCACCGCCTGCTTCTACGGCCTTGGATTTATCAAAAAAGACATATTCCCAACACACCCAGTGTTTAGCTAGCTAGCTAGCAAGCATGCACGATGGGATCTATGTTTCACTTTTTCTTGTGGGTAAGAATACACGTGTGTCTGCGTGCATGCTTGTATTTTTTTAAGAGCTTGCAGGGTCAAACAGGCTCCTGGCAGCTAAAAGGCTGTTTAAGTCCATTTTTGAGGCTTTAAGCCCCATTTATCCCAGTCTACCCTCTGCCTCAGTGTAAGGGAAGTTACTAAAGCTATTATTTTAATCCCACGCAGCAATTAGCCCTTGCTTTTGTCTTGGCCTTTTTGTATTCCTTTCAAAACATCAGTCATCGCACAAAAATGTGTGAGTGATGCAACAGATATCCTTCTTAGAGAAATACAGGCTGACGATGCACCGCATATAGTTGCTTATTGGGGTTTTCCCCCAACTCACTGCTGAGCTCGCTGGAAGCAAAACTAAAGTTAATCACAAGTTAAAATGAAGCTTTAATGATCCATGAGGGGAACTTTGGTTGCTCTATCAGCAAATAGCAAAAGTTAATGTGAATGGTCTGCACTTAAATGGCACTTTTTTTTAGCGGGACAAAGCCTTCACATTGCCTCTTATTCACACATGTGGTCAGGAGGAGCCGGGGATCGAACCACAAACCCTGCAATTAATGGACGACCTGCTCTACCTCCAGAGCTACTGCTGAAAATTATGTAATATGTAAAAAACTGTAATAAATACACTGCTATACAACTTGCAGTATGTAGATATGGAAAAGGAAGTAATACCTACATTTCTGAATGTACAATATATGAAAATATACTCAAAAAAAAGATGAATAAGGGAAGAAAGCAAATTTTTCAAATATATTGAGCCATATGTGCTTACTTGAATAAATCTAAAATATAAAGGTAAAACAGGTACACAATGTGCTTATTTGAATGCACAGTATAAGTCACTATTACTATTATTAGGGCCTTTAATCAGCTTCTGGTTGGAGTTATACAGAGTTCAAGTCATTTATTCGCCATTACAACTACAAAAATTACAGTTGAAAAGAAATAGAATAGAAAGAATAGTATAGTTGGCACAGCACAATTTAAATCACACTATTTCATAATAAACACTCTGTTACCACTCAGGTTTCCTGAGCCTGTAATATGAACAAATTTAAATTCATACAGCTCCCTCAGTCTTCTGGCACAAGTGTTAAATCCTTCCTGTGACTCTATTTCCTATAGTTTTGGCCACCATTGCTCTCTTGAGATGACGTGAAATGCTTTGCTGGTTTAAAACTAATATTGTTATATGGGATTTGCAAGGAAATTAGGGTTTTGCTTGAAGCCTACTGGGCCCTTCGGCAAGCTGTTCCCAGTGAAAAGTGATCTGATGGAGGCTCCAATCATCTTTATGCCCTTTATAATGAACTCTAGTTTGTTCTCCATAAAGAAGAGATTGCTAGTTTATAAAAACACATACAAGAATGACTCCCTTAAGTAAAATGCCATCGCAATCAGCACATGATTGATTTTAAAACACAATTTCCTTGCCGTATATATTGACAAAATAGATGTGAATCACACAGGGCAGATTGTTGTGGTTTTATGCGGATACATGGTGTCAGCGTTCAAAGTCACTAGTGGTTATATTGCTCATTTGCTTCTAAAACCACGCATTATGGAGTGGCTGCTACTTGCACCGAGCCCTGGTGTCTGTTTTCGCAACAGCACAAGAAAAACACTGTGCTGCCATGATCTCTCACTCTACTCTCCACATCAATCCCCAGTGTGGACTGCTGATGCCTTTTTCTCTCCATATGACTCTTATTAGTTTGATATGAAAACCCGGCTTCATCCTTATTCTCATGGTCGAGAGCCATTCTCACTGTGTGTGATTTTCAACTTCCCATCTGCAGTCTTTGCTGCCTCAAATCAGTCCCTGACCAACAGGCCGCAAAAAGACTTATTTGCTTTGGATGTACAGTAGAGTGGTTTTGCACAACCCTGATGTTCAAATAAAGCCTGTTTGATAGTTATAGTGTGACTCCTGGATCTGATTTGTGTCTATAATTGCAACAGTAAATGGAGATTTTGGAGGTAATTTACATTCAAGCCATCGCCCTTTTCTTCTAGGCCAGAATTCCAATTACATTACAGCTTACTATCAATGAATGTTTCTCATAGTACTGCCATTAAACTGAATGACCTGCATTTCTTTTGAAGTCTTTGTTGAACTGGGAGCTGCTCAAGAAGCCATGGGGAGGGAGGTTTCTGGATAAGGTGTCCTTGCACTGTCAACACTTTAAGAAATCAAAGCCTCCTCGTCCCTTCCTCTGTGAAAACGCCCTCATGTTTTCAATTTCCCAGTGAGTGGAGGTCTTTTGACTCTTTTTCACAATAGTTTTCACCCCCCCCCCCAAATGTAGGACTCTCATGCGGTATGTTAAAGCCTGCAGAGCTGCTGACATGTGCACCAGCTTTAGCTTTCACAGCTAACGTCATCCCGCCATCGCTGGTGATTATTTAGCAGCGGGAGTGAAAGACCACTGTGGTGAGCTTCCCTGTGGTATGTTATCTGCTGGTAATTTAAGGCTGATGTTTTGTCATTCAACATATAACATTATTGAGGGCAGCAGAAATGTTTTTTATTGTATATAAATAGTTATTGTCTAGTAACTAAACATAGTGGTTGCTTGTTAAAGGAGTTATGATACCCACTTTGGTTTGACCTACATCCTT
>NTHP01000294.1:549342-573263 GCA_003416845.1 Oplegnathus fasciatus | reverse complement strand
GTGTAAAAGTGAAGTGTAACTTCTTAGCTTGCTAACTGAATATCATTTTAACCATTTACTTTAGCTTTGTCTTTACTAGAGTCGGAAAAAGGACGCTAATGCTACTTCACAATGTAACGTGAGTTGGAGCTAACTAGTTCTCCCGGTATTTCTGTTGCTTTGGAAGTGTAACGTTATCCTTGTTATCCTTGCTTCAATCAAACTGGGTGCCTTTTCATGAAACTTGCTGACTGATAGTATTTTTGTTCGTCTTAATGCTAAACAGATATCTGTAAAACATTAAAGTATCCCGGTTTTCACCACAATTAAAACAATAATTATAATGTTAGACTTGTTTTCAGTGCTTTCATAAGCATTTACCATGTTCTGTCCCACTCATTATTGTGTAATCCAATATAAAAACATGAACAATGCACCATGTGTCTGACTGCAACACTGATTTGTCTGTATGCATGTTAATCAATCACTGTGTTGTTGTCAAGGCAACGAAAATGCTTCATTCATGGCGTCCATGGTGTTGAACGGTGCGCTCAATACGTGTGCTTACCGCTGAAATAATTTTCCCCCATCCTGATGAAAACGCCTACGCGCATACAAGTGCGCGTGCATGAATTTGCGGTACACTTAAGGGTCCCGGTTTGGGGGTTTGAAAATATGGTCACCCTAGTTAATGCCCAAGCTGGTTTGATCATATTGTGAACATTTCCCACTTGACAAGACCTGCATAATTTCAATAAAATATGTCAAATTTGATCTCATGTCTCTTGTGTGTCATTTGACTCATACAGTAGCATAAGTCGGTCTGATAACGTTAGCCTGATAACTTAAATATAATTAAGGTAATGTAACTGTAAGTCAATGTAACAGTTGTTGTAATGTAGTTCCAGCGCTTTGCATTGTGGGACACAGAAGGCAAGGTAGATTGGTCCAATGCATACCATGAATGTATTATTAGACGACGTTATAGCGTCACCTTTATTCACATGATGCATTTACGATACACTTGCGTCAAGTATCCATGTTGTTTTATTCAATTTACAAACACTGTAGCCTGAGATTTTTCCTGCATTTTCCCCGTTGACATTACCTCACTAGAGTGTCGTTACTTCATGTCTCCTAGAGAGGGCGCCAATCACAATGAGAACAGCAATCAACAAGTTTCATTAACAAGAAACAAACACACAGCATGGCAGAGACGGTGGAGAAGAAGGTGGTGGAGCAGCTGTCTTCATATAAGTCAAAAGTCTGGGAACAATTCGGTTTCTACTACCGTGTTTCCGCTGGTAACGACGCTTGCAACAGCAAAAAAGAAATCACAAAAGAAAACAAAACATTCCCCAATCGTTCATCTGATCCACATCCTCAATACATACGCAGTTGTTGTTGCTGCGCAACGTGTTTGTTATTCTACCCACGAAGCCCGATTCTGTGATTAGCGTGATTGCATATGTTAAATTTCCAGATCTGCGGCTCCGAACCAGTTGGGAGACCTCTGGTTTTAGGCTGTTTTAATTGACTTACAGTAAGCCTGGCTCATAGTTGGTAACTAGCTTTTCACAGTCTGGACCAACTCTGCTGTGAAGAAAGCAGGAAGATGCTGTATAGTAACTTTGCATTAACAGACTCTTTATTTTTCTTCTGTGGCAGCGAACACAACACACAGCCTTTCAGTAACTATGATGCTGCAACCTGAGCTTATCCAGACACTTTATAGCTTTATATTAATTCATATAATTATCAAGTGTTTGTAGACCTTGATAGACAGAGGAGGATGGAAGAATACGTCTTGCACAGATATCGTGATGTATCATATTAGGGTTAGGAAGAGCCTCCTGGTATCATCGTTATCGTGGGCAAAATATCATGATCGTATTGTATCGTGAGTTTGTCTGTGATTCCCTCCCCTAATCTCTACGTAAGAAATTTTATTTTTGTGATGCCTAAATCTCTACGTAATGAACTAGACTCAGCTCCTGATCTACAAAGATGCTAACTGCATTGCATTGTGGCCTATTTACACTACTGTCAGAGAAGAAATCAGTATCTTTGTCTCTTCTGATGGATATTTACTGTTGATGTTTAGTAAGGGAAAACATTTGTTACAGGTTTCAAGTTTCACTGAATTTACTCTGGGAATGTTTCTGCATGACATCGTTTCATCTGTATTTGTTCAGTAATTTGCAGGAATACAAACACCACCACTAAGCTACAAATGGACCCAGAAATACAAAGTATGTCTAACTGTTATCATAAACACTTTTATTTACTGATTCCTCAGGCAATAATCAAACATACAGTACATGTTTAGTGATGGTAGCATGCCTAATTTTTCATTTTCTTTGTGCACACACACGCACACACAAAGAGTGAATAAAACGTCTTCATCTTGTGGTTTTGCCTCATGCAAAGGCTCAACTTGTTAACTGCAAATTGCTCCCTCCTTTCAATGTTTCCGATCCTGAGTTGATCTACCCACATCTAATACACACTTTAATATCTAATCTGTACAGCTCCCCAGCTTCACAAGGACCATGTGGCCGCGTGGCTCCAGAGTGATATGTGTTAAGGCTGAAGCTGACCATTTGAAGTCTGTATATCTGTACCAGATGGGGCAGAGCCAGGCTGTCGACTTCGCTTACATGCAATTTGCAAGTGAGACATTTCAGAATGAGAATGATGGATGTGTTTCTCCCGCTGATGCTTAATATGACATAACTGTTAAAAAAAAAAAAGACTGACTACAGCTCCACAGAATCACAACATTTCTCTGGTGAACATAATATATCACTATACACTTGACTTTTAGGGGATGGTATAGAGAAAGCAGCCTTTACGTTACAGTTTGTAGGCTGATGTTGTCACCTCTCACCTTGATCTGATAATTAATTTTGTCAAACAGAGCAGAGGGGGAAGTAAGGAGCATACGAATGAGGAGAAAGGTGATGCTGAAAGGTGACTCCGTGTGTGTGGTCTCCCCGTATCAGATGCCCTATAGGGAGACATGCACGCACCATGTTGATATTCAAAAGCCTTGCATGTTTGTTTAAAGTGAGTAATTGATACTTGCCACTGGAAGAATTTCCCCCAATTTGGCACAGAGTGTGAGAACAAGGAGAGTCCAGTTTGCCATGTCTGCCTGCTGTCGGCATGTGTTATGCTACGGGAAATACTGGCCCTGGTCCTCCTGCTTCTTTGGAGTTCACTGCAATGGCAGCACCAGACCACACATACTGCCACTTTTATGGTTTTCGGCTGAGGATTCCTACTGTCGCTGCCAAATTGCCTATTATTGAAACTTTCAATAAACAAGCAAAGAAATGTAATGCCTTTGTTTGGTTTGGAACTGCAGTCGAAACACTTTAAGACCAGTTTTTAGGACACCAAAGAATGAACTATTTGAGGAGAGCGCAGACATCTCAAATTGAAAATATGAGCTCTTACTGGAAGGCCCTGGAAGATTAGTAGCATTCCCATGAAATGCTCCCTAACTGAATTACTTTCTGAATTCATCTTTTGAATTACTCGCTGCTGCTGCTGCTGCTGCTCCTCCAGAGACAAAGTGTCTTCCCAGCCTGTTGAGAATTTGTTGATCACTGCTCCATTTAAAGAAGCGCTAAAGTGGCCATGGCTTCTTTGATCTCAGCCTCTTTGACACCTTAAAACACGACATGAAAAAGTGCACTAAAGAGGCTTAGACACGGCAGGATTCCACCTCCGCTGTTATCTTTGCCAGCATGGCGCTGCCTCAGAAAAGGGAGGATCTTTGCACTTTGTTTTGATTGCCGCTACTTACACCGCCAGCATCTCCTCTCATGCGCAAAATGGTGCTTGAATATCATTTTGATCATTTCATTCTTCTCCTTTCAGCTGCCCTCATTCTTGTGTCAGTACAAAGTGTGGGTCCTAATCCTTTAATGAATGTCTTCTTCTGGGGCTTCACATGGCAGCACATTCCAGCCTCGGGACAGTGAACAGCTGGGTGACTGCAGCGCAGGGTGTTTTATCTTGTCCCGCATTGTCGGACGTTCACGTTTGCAAAGCACAATTTATCTTCGCACATATCAGGGATGACAGCCAAACTGGGATGAATGGAGACGCAAACTGAAGCCTCACAGACAAGCAAAACGAAATCAGTCACTGGACGGACATCAATTTAGCAACTCACTCATTTCTGAGCATAAAACCTACACTGGAAACTTCCTTTTAGTATTTTTGCGGTTCTGGATGACTTACAAGATGTTTGACAGTTTCATTTGAGAGTGGACAGGCCTTCATTTGAAGATTTGGTTTGATTAATGCAGGCAGAGAAGGAAAAAAGTACCATCATATTTTACTCCAGTTGAATAATTGCTTCCCCAGTTATATGGACACAAGTCAGGGTAAAAGCAATTGCCTACAACAGTACTGCAGTAAATGTAAATCATTTGTGTAAAATGTTTTTTTTTTAATAGGGAAGCCCATTACCACACTTCAGCTGCCTTAAATCAATTTGGGGTCAACATGTCCATTCTTTGAACATTTCAACATATTTTTTCTACTTTAGAATGACCCTTGAAAATAATTGGATGCATTGTTATCAGCTCAAGGTTTGGGAATGTTTCTTTTTTACTCATATCAACAAAGCTCAAGTATCAATATCAGGATGTAAAGTCCAGAATAAATGCTTTACTTCAAATGTCAGATCTCACTGTACTCACTGTAAAGGAAATATATAATAATAATAGAATATTCTGTTTAAGAAAAGAGAAAAGCACGTAATTTGAAATTCAGTACAGTACACTACCTATAATTCACGCTGCAAGTATTTCCATGTATGCATGGAGGTATTTCCTCTCAAAACATGAAGCAGTGACTTACTGAGAGCAACTATCCTGAGTCCTGATGCGATCTTCTCTCCACCATGGCATCCAACCAAGATTTTTATGTACTTTCCCTACACACAGGTGCAAAAACAAACAATGGTTGCCATAACCATCAGGGAGGATGTATTTTCCACATTCTTCTCATTCTGCTGAACTCTGCAACCCTGAAATTAGCGGTCCTCAAGGTCATCTAATCTATGAGAACCAGCTATTACCTTTCCAAGCTCCCTTTCCAACTGTCTTCTGTCTTTATCACCCATTCATACATTATGTGTCCATGACCTACAGCACAAATGCTGCTGCTTGACAACGCAGAGTTCTGCAGAGCCGGACGCAAGAATAAAACTGCAATTAATGACATCATCCTCATGGGCTAAAGAGGCCAGATAATTGTCCCCTCACTGCAAAATTTCAGCCCAATAATAGCTCCCAAGGTAGTGTTAGTGATGCCAAATAACACAATCACAGACTCTCGCAGTCCAGAGGGGCATGCATTTTGTGTTTGTTCAGTTTCAGTTGTAGATAAGACGGTGGGAAATTCATTGTGCATGGATGAGGTTAGAAATACAGCAGATTGCTTATGGCAGTCATCCCCAGTGTTTAATAACACCTCATCAGAGAGACAAGAGCCTCAGGACATCAAAACACAGAAGACTGAAGGAGTTTGTGGCTCAGAAAATTACTGAACAGACATGTCTGCAACAGATAATGTAACAACGTGTCAAACATATGAAAACCATCTGTAATGAAACCTGGTAAGGTAATGCATTCTCAGATAATTTAGCAATATTTTTAGCTGATGGTGTCATAATTATACTTCAGGGTTTACTACGCTTGAAACAAGTATGACTTACTCTACAGTTTATGTGAAGTACGACGGTCACTGTTTATGAGTCAAGATCTTAGTAGCAACCTCCAGAACTGAGACTGAATTAATTAATTGGCTATAATTTTTCCCTTTCTCCCCCCTAAGTTGAGTTTAATCACTCTACTTCATCATAATGTGTTTGCCATGCATATTTTTGGTGCAAGCTAGAGGCGTATTAGTTATCGTTACAAATCTTGGTATCCTTTAAGGCATTCTTGCTACATGTTTTTGGTGGTGCCTTTATTAAGTTGTATTTACGCTTCCTACCTTTTAAATCATACTCACTGGATTTCCCCGGACTGCGACAATGTACGGACAGTTCCAGCCTGGAAGGACTTTTCCATCACAGCGGCTATGGACACTATATAGGCATGCATAGACAATGATTTGCTACTCATTTTTCTTTTGTTTTTTTATGTCGGTGGATGTATCGGGATGGGGTATATACTTGTTCTAAAAATTCACTCCCCATTTGCTACCTAATGCACTGTATTTACTTTCCATCAGTTTATTTGAGTGCCTGAATGTAAAATATATGCACAATACAAGAAAAATGTAGTTAGTTGTGTCCATAGGATGTACACTACCTTTTGCTGAGTTCAAACTTTATCAATCCCTGGAGGGAAATTAAGCATTATAGCAGTGCAAGAGGAAGACCTGTCATTGATGGTGCAAAATGATTATTATTCACATGTGACCAAACCTTTAATTTACTACTCACTAAAGAGTAAACTACAGTTATGACTGATGAATGTTTCTTATGTAGGGAGTAGAAAATGATTGAATGAGGTTTCAGACAAGCTCCATGTCATTTGCAACCCATTCACAGAGGCAGAGGCCTGAGCAATGGAGCAAGTGGAGCAAATGCATCCCCATTATTCAATTGGGGGAGCAAAGTTATGTTTTTGCTACCCCAACTTTTCTCTTTTTAAAAATACACTTATCATCATACAGTCCACACAATTAGGTGAATATATTTAAATAGCCTATATCAATTATCATTTTACTATTTTCAGCAACTGACAAAAACAAGTAATAAAAAAATTACACATTTTTGGACCACCCTTTTGCTGTCAATCACAGTCTGTCAATCCACACAGGAGTCCGACTGTTTAAAAGGTGAGAAACAGTTAGCCATTTAGCTTAACTGCGACCCAAAGAGTCAGCTCTTTTAAGTGTAATGTGGCTTAATATTTTGCATTGGCCCTGTTGATTTTGTTATTTTGGGATGTAGTGGAGGGCAAACGCACATAAACGCAGTTTAACCACCTACACACCTACTTTTGTCCAATTACTGTTAATATCTCAGGCTAATTTGCTGCCCCGCTCTCTCCCTCGCCCCACACAATAGCAGACTAACCTAGAATAGTGTTTCTCACACCTCTATTAGAGCATGCACCCCTTGTTCAGCATGTTTTCCATCCAACCATGCTTCACCACAACAGTCTCAAATCAGTGCAACTCTGAGCTCAGCACACCAGGTTTAGCTAAGGCTGTTTCTCAGGTGGAGCAGGGTTGGATGGGATGAAAAACAGGGAGTGGGCTACTCCAGGAGCGGTTTGGGAAACACTGACCCAGAAGAGCAGTCAGGGAAGTTATAATGCTCTTCATTTCCATTGCAGACAGGCATCACAGTGGTGAACAACAGTCATTATCTTACATCAAATGACATGGGAGTGTAGGTGGCTCTTTCTTGACCTAATCCAATAGGTTAGGTGGTGTAGAAATGCAGGAAATTTGTTCGCCAATGATGTATCTTTCCAAGTTTGCACCCCCATTTTAAAACATAACCAGGCACCCATGCACAAAGGGACATTTTATTACAATTTCACAAGACATGAATCAGCAGATATTACATCATCAAATGCTACAAAGCATCTTTGAAAATTCAGGATTATCTGGATATTATGGAGCCAATTCAACCGCACTGGATTTACAAAGTGCCTGAGCTTACATCTTGGTGTAAAAAAGAGAGGAGCGAACGGGAGACACTAAATGTTAGTGAATCCTTTATCCAACATTAACTGCTTGACATCAGAAAGCCATGTTGGCTTCCTCCTCAGCATTCCTTTTCTCTGATACCTCCCAGATGACTGCTTGCACCTGTGAGACGCCCACCAATCCACCAGTAAATAGGCCCAGGGAGTAATTGTCATGCTACCAGTGTTTTATAATGCTCACTGACAGATGTGGTGAATACCGCAGCAATATTTATTATAACGCTGGCCCTTGTTTAAGTGCAGCTCGTGCTTACTGATTCTTGGATTCTTTCTTACTATCAAAGTCTTGGCTTCTCAACCAAGTTGGAGTGAGATTTCTTTGCTGTTTTAAACACTGTTACATATGTCACGATATAAATACAATTATTTGCCATTTCCACAATAATACCTGCACAAATTATGCTTTTACAGTATGTTCCACCTGCACTATTGGCTCTATAAAAATATAAATATTGGCCACGGGAGCAGTGAATAGCCTTCAATTTGAGCCATTCATTCTCAGATGCACAATGAATCCAAACCGGCGAGACACTAAACTCCTACAGCTTCTGTAAAAGTCGGCGGTTTGAATGTGCTCTATCAAAATATTGTATGGCTTCAGACATACCACAGCATGTATTCGCAGTAAAACGATAATGGAGAGAACAGAAGTACATGCTCCGTCTCTTCCGTTATCAATCTGTCATCCACCTCTCATTGTCCTCCAGCCCAACCGTGTCTTTACCAGTTAACCATGCAGTCATTTTTTCCCCTGGTGAATTATCGCTTTACATTTACTGTGCGGTATCTTAGAGGCTCTTGAGAGTGAGGAAGGCATTGCGATCTCATGGAAACTCACTACGGAAGCCAACCGGGAAGAGAGGGTTAGAGGGAGAGAGATACAAAGACAATTTTACTGCTGGTCAGGGGAGATTGCCTGTAGAAAGACATTTTAAGAACCATGTCTCCTAATCTTATACCCCCAATCTACAATAGCCAGCCATTCCCAGAGTGCTGAATATCCTGTTTGGATTAGCTCATGAGCTCTAAAGATATTTTCTACATCTAAAAGCCAGCTATGTGAAATGTAGACTTGTAGCTGCGGCAGAATTGCGAGGCTGAAGTATTATAATCTATTTTTCTGTCTGATGCTGATCGTATCGGCAGTGGCGGTAAAGGCAAACATGACTCTGGTATGATGCTGTGAAATGAAAAAGTTCTTTGGGCTGACATCCACGATAAGATATGATTCAACACATGGGCACACTGCTCTTATTGATGTTATGTTACCGAAAATATATCTTCTCCGCGCCTTCAGCCAAGCCCGGATCATCACTTCGGCCAATGTTGGTTTTTTTTTTTGCTTTTTAGGCTTGCAGCCAACATAATGTAGTCTGATGCCAGTGGGTTGCTAGGCAGGCATCTTAATGACCTTCTATAATGGTATTCATTCTTGAGAAAAGACAGAAGGAGGATCAAAGCAAAAAGCCCCTCTCTCTTGTATCTTCTCCATGTGGAATAAAGTTGAACTAGTGTGTTTTTCGGTGAGTTTGTGGTTATGGCCATAACCCTGTAGCTTCCTGGACTGAAATTGTATCTTTACAGACCCAGCCACAATAATGACCTCTCCCAGTGAGCTTTTTCTGAGATCTCTATACTCCCGCAGGGACGGCAACATTTAACTGGCAAATTAACAATGGGAAGATCAACTTTCCTTGTAATTAATTTCTGTGGCATTTTTATGGGCACTTACTTTGGGGTATTGGGTCACAGTTAGTAAAACTTAAAGGTAAGTGTAATAGTCTCGCAGGGGTCTTTAGTGAAGGGAAAAAACTGATATAATCTTTGGAAATGGAAAGTTTTTAAAACGTTGCACAGCTTCTTGGTTTTGTTTGTTTTTTCATGAGCTCTCCCTCAAAAGAGCTTTTCTGTATCTGGACTCTGAACCCATATTTACGTTTGCATTTTAGGTATTTATCTGGTCATTCTATCTACCGCAACTTGCAACAAGCAGAATAAGCTTAAAATTGCAGATTGTAAAGTATTACATGCAATAAATGGCATGCAGTGTAATGCTCAAAGTCACAGTGCCCTTAATACATGTAAAACATATTACTTGGTCCCAAAAACGAATATGAGATAGTGCAAGAGAAGGAAATAAAAATCGGAGCAAAAAGACAGGAAAACAGAAAATGTGGGATGTGACCTTGGTAGGTATTTGAGGGTAATATTAGGACAGTGCAAGAATGACAATTTCAATTACTCAGGATTATGATAGATCCAAAAATGCAATAAATCCAAAGATTTCCAATAAACTAAGTCTGAGGAATGGGTCCAGTTAAATCTGTCCAATGAAATGAAAAATCCATGAATAAGTCCAATATCAATTTTTCCTATACCCAGTACCTGTGTATGTCAAAACTGGCAGGGATTCCTCTTTGACTTTTTCACCTTTTAAAACTGTACAAAGTTCTTACACGGATAACAAATCTGCTGTTTGGCCAATTTTCCTGCTATTCATAAAAAGGAAGGTCTACTGTATGAAGCAATAAATGCTTTTGCAGACTGAGCTCTACACTCTATATGTAGATACTTCACATTTATTATGACCAAACTCTTATAGTAAAAAGGTTATACTGAAAAACAATTTAGTTAGGCAGGACAGTCTTAAAGGAATAGTTTGACTTTTTCAAATATATACCTATTAAATTTCTTACAGAGAGTTAGATTGGATGATCTCGTGTCTGTACTGTAAATATGAAGATAGAGCCAGCAAGTGATTAGTTTAGTTTAGAGAAAGAATTGGAAATAGGGGGAAACAGCTGGCCAGACTACGTCCAAAGTTCAAAATCTACCTGCCAGCACCTCCCAAACTGTTGTTTTTACATTTCTGTTTTTGCACAGATTAAACAAATGAGACATAAGGTTTTAATTAGTGAGCTTTAGAAATGTTTTTTTACCTTTGGACAGAGCCAGGCTAGCTGTTTCCCCCTGCTTCCAGTGTTTATGCTAAGCTAAGCTAACCAACTCTTGGCTCTAGCTTCACAGCTAATTCTAGCTTCAATCATTTCCCACAATGTGGAACTATTCCTTTAAGAGTGAAATTATGGTTTGGTGCATTATGGTAAAGTCTGTATGTATTATACATGTGCATAGAAAGCTTTACACAACCACTTGGACTCCATCCTCCCATATTTTCAGACTTTGATTCTTGAGACTAATCCCATTTTTTTTTCACAATCACATTTTTTAAAAGGCACCCTACGTTTTTCAGGGTAATGGCTGAGTTTAAGATTAACATCTAATCTGATTTCAGCCAAAGAATCCTAACACAAGTCTGTTATAAATCTGTTCTCCAACCACATCTGTAGATATACTTGATCATAATAGCGGCTCCAATGGATCTACCATATGGAGCTAACCAACAACATACCTGAACAACCTCCAAATTTCCCTAGTGTCTATTTTTAACTCTAGGTCTTGCTGGATGTGCCTTTGCAAAAAGTCATTTTTGGAACATATGGTACAATTTAGAATTGGGATCATAAGACCAGTTTTAAAATGGGAGTGCAAACAGGAAATTTGGCTGTAGTGAGCACAAAATACTTTTAGTTTCTGTTGTGTCAGATTTAAGAACTTTACTCCCTGAGCAAAGCTCTTGTTTGTCCATCAAAG
Organism: Oplegnathus fasciatus; assembly: GCA_003416845.1. Taxonomy (NCBI): domain Eukaryota; kingdom Metazoa; phylum Chordata; class Actinopteri; order Centrarchiformes; family Oplegnathidae; genus Oplegnathus; species Oplegnathus fasciatus. The sequence goes on along the minus strand of NTHP01000294.1, from coordinate 561,879 downwards.
GTTCAGATGGTAAAAAAAACAATCCATTAAGAATTAAAGTACTGAGTGAGGGGCTCAAATTATGATGAAAATAAGAAATGGGAGAGAAATGGGTAATTTCTCATAGGGTTATTCTTAGTTCCTCAAAGCAATACATTAATCATGTGTCCTGTCTCATAATCCTGTACAGTTGACTTTTATATACAGTAATAGATCTTTTCTGAAGAAGAAAGCTGGACATGAAATTGAATTCCTTTTCCTTTTCTTTGTTGTAAATTCTTGGCAGTAAGCAGTGATTAAATTGGCAATTGCATGGTCGAGTTCATGTAACCTCCTTTAAGTGAAAGCATCCAAAACCCTGACAGTCTAAGAAAGCTAATTGAGAAGCTGAAATGGGAAGGAGTGCCAAAAACTAAAAAAACAAAACAAACTCTTTTCCACCTTCATTCTGGTAAATCAGAGCCAGATGAGGGGCCATGCACCCCTGATCCCCCTGAGGTAAGACAACGCTGCTCACGGTGAGCAGCTACATGCTAATGAGAGCCCAGTGACACCGCTAGCCAGCCTGCAGGGGCCATTAAACCAGAGATAAACCTGCACCGCCACATTCACTGTTTCTCAGGCAGGGTAACAACTTCGCCAGATTACGCTCTTTTTTTCCCCCAGCAGCTCTGGCACTGTGCTCCGTAAATTGTCAATGTTTCAGTCTGAAGCTGCAATCTTTATATGGGATCCACTCCCAGTTGCATTTGAATGGCTGTGATTGATCAGCGCTGAGGGGCTGTGATTATGTAAGACAGTGGTTTTATTTTCTTTGATATTTTAGCTCGTATTAGCAAGATGACACATTTTTGACTCGAACATATCAGTGAAACCACACCATGTACGAATTTGATTGCCTCCAAGCACTGCACTCTCCGTGTGAGGCCTAACCTTTGGAAGAGAAGCCATGCCTCGGGATTAATTTATCAAATACATCTGATAAATGTTGTTTGAGAGCAACAGTAAGCAAACTATCAGTGAACCAGCAGACGCCTGAATGTCACAGCCACCCAGAATGTATGGGACACCTACCACTGCTGAGAAATTCATTGCAGATATTGTTTACTTTCTGACTCATGCTTTACAACATGTGGGGTGGGGTGCGGCCTGGATTTCATGGCACTGTTTGGTTGCCTCTGCATCTATAGATTAAAGAGTTAAAATGAATCTTTGCTGGTTTTCTTTAAGAAGGGGCCTGCGTTTGTTATTCATGAAATAACAGAGTGATTTAAGGTCGCCAGTCGGCTTGCAGAATCAATTTTAAAATGAGGTACCAGCCTCTTACCGTACAGTGAGTTTGTAATTTTCTCTGTGTTTGATGGTTGACCTGCTGGCTCAATAGTTTTGAGGCTGGTGAATCAGCGCAGTGTGTGTCTCTCCTGAGTGGAGGTATAGATGAAGCCTGAACCCCACATTATAACATTATGTCATTAAAAGTAAAAAATGATAACAGATGTGCTTGCAACCCCCCCACCCTGAGAGAGCGGGCACTGAACACTGTAGATCTTGCAGTAATTCAGGCTCAGACCTCAATTTTTGTATAAAGTCAAAACACTTATTTTAAGAAATAGCAGACTTCAGTGGTGAGGTGTTTTCGAGTTTATGTCCTTGATTAATGTTTTGCAAAATAATAAGATGTGAATGTCTTATCTTAAAGCATTTCTTGGCAAAGGACAAATGATTTTAGGATAAACTAAAGGGGTAGGGGGATTCTTCTCTGGAAATTCCCTGATACATTTCAACATAAACTCATTTATAAGTGTCTCTGGACAGTTTTATTTCCTGAAAAGAGGGAGGATTGCTCTTAGATCTCCATCTTTTGTTTAGTAGCCCTGAATTCTTATCAGATTGTAATGGATGGAGTGAAATCTAAGCCAGAAGTAGAGATTATGGCCCTCGTGGGACTTTAAAATAGTCAGACCCTGGGGTTTCTGCCTACATTTACAGCACTGATGAAAGAACCAAGCCTGTATGACTGATCTGATGTAATCAAGGGAGACAAGGTGTAATTGTCAAGGCTGAAAAGAAAATCCTGCTCGAGCATAAGTCATTTTTCTTTACTGAAATGTTGCTGGAGAATGAAAAGTAGAGTTGTCTTTAAAATGCATTCATGGAAACGTTTCCTGGTGGCAGTCGTAATTATCCAAGCTGTCAAAAAACACCTAAAAGAGGAAGCTTTGGTTAAAGTTAATTGCACGTGTTCAGTAAACCATGTATAATGGTGGAAAGTAAATTAACAAAAACAGAGGCCATGTGAGACTGTGGTGGGTAATGGCAGGTTATGTGCTGTGTTATGAAGAAGTCTCATCCTGAACTACCATAAACTTGTGTCATTACTGACTCTTCAAAATGCACAGTTAGATTTGCAAATGTTTGGTAGACGGTGCTCTGGAAGTTTAAAAAAGAGGATTCCTGGGATTCACACCATAATTTAATTTGCAATAAACACAAAATATAAAAATCTCAACTATTTAAGGTGTGTGGTGTGTTTTTGCCCCTGCAAGCACAAAGCTAAGTTAAGATAGCTGCTGCATATGGCTTCTTTACATTAATGTACTGCCAACAAACGGCAAGTGGTTAAAATGGAGTCTTTGCAACTTAAATTCATTGTACAAACTCACTTTGCTGTTTGACTTACTGTGACAAAGTGTTGCTTATCTTTAGCAGTGTATGTGGTGGCATATATTTTCTCTTCAACACCTCACGTACAAACTCAAATTAGCTGTGCTGAGACCATAAATTTACTGTGGAAGAGTAGAGAGAGAGCAGACAGACTACTGGCCTGTAGACTGAATGTATTCTGGAAACTTGTGAGACAGTTTAGATTCATTCAGGTATTGGAAATTAAAATAAACCAACTAAATGCCTACGACAGCCCGCTAATACTGTGCCTGCATAGTTCGGCGAGATATACTGCTGCAGATAGTGGTTACAAGTTCTGAATATTGTTTTCTAATTCATAATAATTCTTTTGTTAGCATTAAACCAGCCATTAGTTGTCTTTAAGTTATCATACATAAGTTATATAACTGTGGATTTTTTTGTAATGATTTGAATAAATAAAACATAGGAGAAATCAACTAGTACAAATAACTTTCCACTATTAAATAACCTACAAAAATGTAATAAGGTTGAAGAAGAAAAATCATCATAAAAGTGACTTTACTTTTTCACAGCACTGACCCAATTATTAGTGTGCCCTGCCGTCTACATGCCTGAAAGGTGCACAATATTTAAATAGTGGATTAATTAACGTAGGAACGAGACAGCTTGAAATCTAACAAGACAAGACAAGAAAACCTGGAAAACATGAAACTATTTATTTGGAGGTACCTTCTGACTTGACCTATCACTGAAAAATGGATCCAAGTTCTATGGCAGTAGTAGTAGTATGGAGTCTCAAGAGCTCTGCACAACCAAGTATCTCAGTGATTTCCAAGCCCTGGTGGGTATGCAGGCCAACTGTCTTTGCAATGGCAGTTTGGCTCCGATTACTGCTATTATTGCTGCTAAAAGAAATACTATCTCATCAACATGCTTAGCAGGTTTGCTGGGTACATTTGGCAAATCTGTGTTCTTGAGGTTAATGCGTCCTATGAAAATGTGCCAGAGAGTAAGTGAAAACATAATGCCATAAAAATGAAATTACTGACTTTAGAAATTAATTAAAATAGCTGAATTACTCAATAAAGCTTCTCAAGTGGAAATGTTATCTGTTATTCCATCTTTGGAAATTTTAATAGTAAAGCAATTGTTTTTTAACGCAGGGTGGGTTTCTGTTTCCTATTACACTGATTATGTTTGTGGTGCTGAAAAGATAAAACTGAATTTAGATCTTAATCCGTGTAATAAAAGAAACATGTTAGTCACTGGGTTGGAGAAGTGGACGTTGGACGGCCCGCAGCTTGACTACGAGGATGTTTGTTATTTGCCTTTTGCAAACATAACAAAACACAGCTGATCAGCTCCATTTACAGCCACAGTGAAACCACTATTTCATTTGGAAGGGAATTCAAAGGGAAATCGGATTGAGGTCTGGAGATGGAGGGGTGAACAGCGGTGACAGAGGAAGAAGACATCTTATTTTGTATGTTTACAGATCCGATTTGGCCATTTGGACAAATTAGATTATCTGAGCATTAGAGAACAGAGAAACCGAACCAGCAACAGTTTGTTTAGAGGCGTTTAATTTCACAGGAAACACCTTCATAAGACAAAAGAACACTTACAGTTTAGCTCCCTGTGAGGCCATTTCCATCAGTGCAGCTTGCCAAGTCCAAAACGTACTGTGGTGTGTTGGAGCATGTAGGGGGAATGTGAGAGGGGACTGCCCATATAAGTTTTTTGTTTACAGTGACGACAGGATGTGGCTTGAAAACTATGCAATGTTTATTTGAATATCATAGCAACTTACAGATTATAAATCCTACATGAGTGAGCCAAAGGATCACTCTCACTCTCTCGCAGTTTTATTTAATTTTGCTACCGCATGACATAAAAAAACCTCCAGTGGGCCCGCTGTTTTGGTGTCAAGGTGTAAATTATAGAGAATTATCCGCTGCTCCAACAATAAACTTTGGAAAAAACGAACAATGAAAGCCACAAACATCTGCTTCATGAAATAAATTTTACTTTCATAAATCTCCATTAAATCCATTAAGTTTTGGATGCATTCTAAGCGGCATGCCTATATGAGGCTGATGATGAGCCCACACTGCGCTGCTCTGTTTCCTGGGCGAAATTCCACTTTTACAGTATCATGTATTTCTGAATTTTTTTTAAATTTCTTCTGACTACAAATCAATGACTAATAGATTTTGATGCTTAGCGTAAATCACAAGCTAGCATGTAGTTCCTGCTACTGTAGGTTTAATTAGCTACTCAGCTTTTCTATAGCTACAGCAATTCACATGTGGAGGTTGGACAGAAGCGGAACAGTAATGTTTTCCCAAAACCTGCGTCATAACTGATTTCAGACTAGCGTTTTGAGACTGAATAACTTCCACATTCACCTAAACATCTCTTCTTCCATTGTCTGTTGTGTAAATGTTTTCAGTTCTTACTCTGCCGCCAGAGTTACGTGAATCAGTCGCCGGATTTGTCTATTCAGTTAACAGGTCAGAGCTCTAGACAAAGCCTCTCATCTCACAATGGTCACTGTGTATCCCTACATATGAGTATATATAATCAAGGAATTAAAACCTATATATACCATTTATTTCAGTTGTGCTGTACACCATGTTATCTTAGCTACTATTTAAATGTAGTTATTAGTACACCTCCTACCCCCATTTTTGTGTTTTTGTACACAGTCTTCATGTATGTTATTAATCGAATTAGCTTTTGAAATATAGAACAGTGTTGTTATTGTAAAGTGGTCTGCCTTGGTTTGGGATGTGGGCCCTATAAATGAAGCTGAACCTTTATGTATAAAGGCCCAAACACTAATATAGCCATACCATACACATATAAGTACAAACGTCCATGGAGAATTTTAGGCCTGTTGTATATTACAACACACACCCACACACAAACACATTGTGTGAGACATAGAGCAGCCAGTCGCCTATGGAGCACTGCCAGCCAAAGGAGTCATGAGGTCTCGTGCAGATTAATGGGGAGGCACAAACCAAACATGTTTCTCATTGACTTTGTGGACGAACAGCATGTCTTTGCTTCTGCTGGTTACTTGGCAACACCGAGGCTGAAATATCTTGTTACTAATAGAAGAGTAATTCCAGCGCTATTAGAGACGTACAAATTTTACTTTTTCCACTTTTGTTGAGTAATGTTGGCATTAAGTTGCATATGTTAATGGACAAAAGTCCAACAGTGCAGTTTCCTGTATCCACGAGTAAGTGATGGTCATGTCATGTTTGAAGCAGCTGAACATTTGAACAGTTAAGTTATTGTTACAACTGAAATACTTTTCTTCACTTTGGAGACTTCAGTGCACATTTGAGTTTGTTGCTTTTGTCAAACTGTACCAGACCAAAGACACTTTCTGACTGCATTTCAGTGGCTCATCATCACTGGTACCCTGATGTCTGAACAACCCATTATTGTTCACCAGTCCAAATCCTTGAATGGTGTAACAGCTTCTGTGAAACCTCAACTGTGGCATCTATAGTCCAATTACAACTACACATGCAGCTGAATGTACATGCTCCAAAATTAAATGTAGACCATGACGATTGGGCTGGAAAGGACACTTTACACAAACTTCAACTGCAGCTGGAGAATATTATGCATATTATATTTGGTTTTATTACAAAGGCGTGGCACATAATGTGGCAAAAACCTCCGAGTGCTGCTGTAGACACCTGTTTAAAGATTATTTAGGAAATACCGGGTTTCCATTTGTTCAGTTATACTCCAAACTCTACAGTATATGAAACACCTGCAGACTTTCCTTTCTATGGACCGACATTAAGCGTAATCCATTTTAATGACCCATAACTACACACAGTACTGCACTATACTGTACATGTGTTTGGACTGTTGGTATTTCCAGTATTTTTTAAGGCAAGCTCTTATGATGAAAGTGAGGTCAAGAAAGCCTTTTTTATTTCCAGCATTTCTTACATCTGCTGGGGCCTCTTGCAGCTCACTGACTTGGTGACTTTAAGCTTTGTGTTCCTTAGCCTTTATCCAAGTGGTATAAATCTCTTGTTCTTTGTGGAGAAACCGCTGCATAGCTGTTTTCACCAGTTTGATCCCCAGTAACTGTGAGAACATACAGTGTGCCCAGACAGGCAGAAAGATAATAAATGTAGCAAAACCACTTAAGTCCTCATTGTGGAGCTTGTGCAGGGGAAAGCGCCCTGCTGACTCTGTCTCCATTACCTGTTTGAGTGGAGGCAGCTGTATGGGAGGCTGTTAAGGATATGACCTCCCCCATCAGTCTGGTTTGCACTTCTGGGATGAGTTCTGGGGAGAAAGCCGGTGTTACCATTACCTGGAGGGTAATCTAACGAGAATTACCGCTCAGGTGTCCACATGATTTAGGATTCTCTTTTTCTCTCAACCCGTGCATGTGCATGTATGGTCACAGAAACACACCAGCCCAGATGAACACACACACACTGAGCATACAGCATGCTTTAAATGCCACACAGACGTCCTGCTTTATCCTCAGTCCTCATGTTTCTCTGAGAGTTTATATAGTAGTAGGTAAAGCATCAGGGCCTATAACTTGATGTAAATTGAGAAGGTGTTTACAGACACAGAGAGACAAAATAAATGAGCTAGAGGAAACCTAAACCCCACCGCTGGCAGTGTTACACAGATTCCTTAAACAAAGGAGTCCTTTTTATCGTTTTATTGTCAGGATGTTGTAAAGTTTGACTGTTTGTGTATGTGACTGTGTCTCATGATGTGAGTACCCACGTTCTTTTGTTTCTTTAAGATTATTTAACAATTGAAAGCTGTGAAAGGACAATATTATATTTTTGATATAATGTCATAAAAGATAAACCCCCAGAAATTACATTTATATAAGACTAAACTAATAAAATGCAGGACTGGTTAGGTTCGGGCAACAAAAACACTTTGCATAAGGTTAGGAAAAGATGGTGTTTTCATTTAAATATTGAAAATGTAAACATATCCTGTCTCATGCTTCCAGTCGGTCTTGACTTTTTTTAACCAAGATCACAAGGATTTGTCGGTTGCTGTTTGTAAGATAGACTGTATATAAAGATGGACGACATGTCTCCACTTCCTCACACTGCACAAAAGTGAAGCCAAAATATCCTGGAAAGGGACGCTGCCGTCTTGCGCTGGTGACGTCATTTGGAGCCAGAGTCTGTACAGTAGTGATTGGGGAAGGAACCGCGGTATTGAGGTCCCGCCCATACACCCACCCAACTCGATCAGTAATCAATAATTAGAGACTGCTAACCTAATGATCACCTGCTAAAGTTAAAGTTACATCTCCTCTCGACATTCCTACTCTACATTCAACTCCCAAAAAGACGTCTGCAGGTGCCTCCGCTACTACTTCACCCATCTTCTAACATGGAGGGGGCCGGATTTATGACCTATACTGCAGCCAGCCACCAGGGGGCAATCAAGATGTTTTGGCTTCACTTTTGGGGAGCTGTCATGTCGTCCATCTTTATACAGTCTATGGTTTCTAAACACAATATTCAAAGTTGGCCCCTCCTCCCGGGTGGTGTCACGTNNTTACGATCTGGCAACTGGTTGCTACGTTTTTATAGAGTCCTGCACCTCACATCCTGTGCATTGTTATTGGTTGGGGGCTCCACACCACTGCCCAAAGGTTGACGTCCAGAAACGTCGCAAGCACAGCAAAATAAGAAAATACAGGCAGATGGCAGGGTCTCTGCAGATACAGACAACCACCACACACTTATAGTGGGTCATAATTGATGATTGAGAGGGATTGTCTTTATAAGAGTCTATACATTGTTTTTTAGGAACATCCTTCTCGATATACCTGTAACCAAGTGCTGAGTGCCTCAACATAACCATAAACACAAGCTGACATTATAGGGAAAACAAGTGAAATGTGTCAAATCAACATTTTTCAGTTCATTGAAACATACTCAGAACATATTTGCTGTTGCAAATTAGTAGTACTGCATATAAAGTATACTATAAAAGTAATTTCCGGGAGATAGGGTTGGGCCACAAGTGACAGTTACTGGATAATGCTAAATGCTAATAAAAACAGTATCACAAGTGGAGAAAAGTTATAAAAATCTATGTAATGTATAGTTCGTTATATAGCAAAATATCTATCTAAAGTTTGCTAACATTGGCGAACATTAGCCACCATAAGCTGCTGGTCATACCAGACCAAGTAAGGCTGTAGAAACAAAAATCCTAAGCGGGCATTCAGACGCAAAACAGACATTAAAACAGCACAGGGGGCTGGTTTGGTGGGCGTGTTGTTTGAGGTACCAGCGAGACAATGAAATACGATCCATTGCTTATAAATTCAACTTTTCATTTGTAAGATTGAAGAATGTGTTTCTGTTCTTTCAAAAGGGCTACAGTTTTGCCTTCCTGGCATCTCATCAACCTTTTTTTTTTTACACCTCTCTATCACTAAACCAGCAGTCCTTTATGTAATTCAAATCTGCAAAAAANNTCTCTGTCTCTCTCCCTTTCTCACACAGTCTCTGCTTTCCCTCCCTCTCTCCACGCTCGCACACACCACCCCGCTATTATTGGAATACTGTCACGGAAACACACACTCTGCTGTAATATAATGCTGTAGTTTGATCCAGACCTCCCATTCATTTGTTTAGCTATAAAGGTCTATGAAGTTGATATGTGTTTACATATTTGTTCACCCCTTCACTCTTTTCCAGTAACTATGGCCGCTGGCTTGACTTGTATATGTATGTGTGCGTGTGTGTGTGTGTGCTCTTCCCATTGCTGAATTACACAACTCTTTCCACCCTGACACACACACACACACACACACACACACACATATACATACACACACACACACACACTTACTTTCCCTCTCTGTCTCTGTCTTTCACTTCCCCCTCTCAATTTTTTTCTCCCTCCACATCTGTTAATCTGCTCAGGGAATAGCAGCAGACAGAGTTTTCCAAACCTCTGTGCATTTACGTGTCATGCAATTCATCATTGGTAAGTCTTGGAAGAGCCCAAGTTCTGAGAAAGTCAGACTCCAACCCAGAAATGGACCCTGAACTCGAATCAGATTATGGCTTGCTCATCCAGTAGCCGGGTGCTGGAAATAGGTTTATTGCAGGTTTGGGGTTGATGTGGTCAGCTTGCCCCCAAAAGGAGCAAACAATGTTCTTATCTGCATCTTCAAACCATCCTTGAGTGTCTTTCTGCCACAAATGAAAGTCCAGGCTCAGCAGAATCACTTTCTTTTGATAAATATATATTTATAAATAAATAATGTAAAAATTCAAAAGGTGTATGCAAATAAAGATGAGACACAAGAGGAGATAAAATTACTCGCTTTTGGATCCATTTAGGTGGTTTAACCTATGAATGTTTCAAAACCACTGTCATGTTGCTCTGTGTGCTCCATGTGTATTTCACCTTATAGAACCCAACCCTGAATATTAAGACAACCACTGTTGTCTCACATTCGATGAGCACGTCCCATCACGGCAGCGTAAGCTTTACTGCATGTCTCCTGTGAGTGTTTCATTGTCTGTGTGGTGTTTTGATGAACAATGCGGCTAGCCGCTACGTGAGCCAAAATGACTCCTTGCATGAATAGAAAGACCCAAGCCAAGCTACTGCCTCTGTTAGGAAAGGCCTCGCCATCGCTAGACCGTCAGCCTGCTTCCATTACACCGACATGGGAAAAGATACTCTGGATGAATCAGCTATATTATTTTACTCTTACTGGGAGTCCACCCAGTGTACAACCACTCAGATTTGGTTGCATTTACTGACTTGAAGAAGTAAACAATGAAATGTAGTTGCAGAGCAATTACAGCATGTTATATAAACTTGCTGGGCTGCATTACTGAATGTTTCTAGCAGGGACAAATGGTGGACTTAAATGTAACTAAGTGACATAACTTCTGCAGGCTTTTGCTGAAGGTTAAAAGTCAATCATGCATGGGGCATGGCTGCACTTCACCAGTAATGTGTGTTTGTTAGTACAGGGCTGTCTGCAAAGCCATTAAAGCTCCGACCCCTGTTTCTAAACCTTGTCGTGCCCTCTGGTCTTTGTGTTTCCATCATGGTTCATCTCTGATTGATTGTGACAGGGAACAATAACGGGCACACAGAGAAAGGGAATTCTCTCTGGCTACTTGTCAGTCCATATTAGCTCAACCCAACGCACCCCCCCACCCCCAAATCTGTGCGACTGATTACCAGTCCTGTAGCAAAGATGACATTAAAATGTATGCTACGAGTTTCTACAATAATAAAGGCTTTATATATAGATCAGTAATAAGCATGGCCTAACTTTTGAGTTAGACTTTCTAATAAACCATCAAGTCAGTTTCAAATGTCAATAAGTTAGAAAAATAATACATTTATTTTGGTCCAGATGCTCTGCAGCTCTTTTTCACAAGGTCAAAGGTCAAAGGGTCCACTGGAGTGGTCTTCCTGGTGAATTAAAGAGGTGGTAACAAATGTAAAAATATGTTTCTCAGGTTTATGTGTGATTTATACGAACCTTTCTATGAAAAAACAAGAGAATAAAGAGATGTCTGCACATTAATATGTTCTGCAAATAAGAGTAATTGCTTTTTGCCTGGGAAAGCTGTTAAGCAACAATCCCTTAGAAAGAGAAGTTGAATTTATTACTCTGGTAGAAAAAAAAGCCTCTGCATGTGCCTGCAGGAAACAGGTGGGACTGGTGAGATTCAAGTAAGAAAAATTATGTTCGTGTGGAAGCAAAACATTATGAGAAAATAGCATGTTTAAATGGCATTTCAACATGGCAGACAAGACCAGTGGGTAAATTCATAATTTTCTAATTTGGAGTTAAATGATTTTACAGATCTTTTACACTTGATTATTAGTTATTATTTAGATTATAAATGCAATGCAATTGCTGGAGCGATTCTCAAGATTTAAAAAGGGCTCGTACAGGTTTTGCATGTTGTGTTTTTAATAATAATCACGATCAACAAGTCAATCAAACAATATTACTGCCAAAAACGTCACCTAAATGTCATCTAAAGGCAAGATGACTCTGACTGGGCGAATGTCAAACAGTACAGGGATTCAGAATCGTTCTCCTGACTCGGAGAGAAATGAGGTCTAACTGTACAACCAGCCACCGTCATGTTATGACTTTTTCCCCCTCCCTCTTCATTTTTTTGTTCCATTAGTGCTTCGCACTGTAAAAGAGCACCAACACAAACAGAGACGGAGCAGAGGGAATGAAAGACTGTAGTGTTTTGGGAACACCAGAGTCTTGACTACACATGCGATTCCATGTCAGCTGGAGTGAAGGGTGACAGGTGAGTTGATAGGAGAGAAGGATAAAAAAAGTAAACAGCTGCATTTTAGATTGTATGACATTTCCTGTTATTGCTGGAGAAAAGTGTGATTTAACTTTCAGGGATAGTCACCTTTTAATACAATGAGTCAAACATATACTGGATCACATACAACAGGTCAAAACTAATTTGTATACGGACAAAAAAGTTGCATATTCTTTCTAAATCACAAGAAAATGTAACAGTACCCACAGTTTAAGATGAAGGCGTTTCCACTATGGATAACGCAGATACATGTCAATTTTTTGTCCCAGTTAGTGAAACAATCACTATATGACAAGTTGCATAACAGACCAAATCTGCTATTAATGTAAAAGAAACCTCATAAAAACCTGTTGCGTAACACGTGTTCTTTTCCAGTATATTCTTTGATGTCCCAGAAATAATTTGAACCTGTTAGGGATGAGGACTTCCAGTGAATGGCAGTGTGCTCATGGCTAGTTTCCATTATAGTTCTTCCCTTCCATACAGGTCCCCTCTTCTTCTTCTTCTTCTTCCATCCTCTCTAATAGATGCACCGCAAAAA
>NTHP01000294.1:482679-541398 GCA_003416845.1 Oplegnathus fasciatus | reverse complement strand
ACTGACTTAGTGAAGGAGGAGTGGGTTGGGGGAGGTGTTTCTTTGGCTCAAACTTGATGCCAGAGTAATTTCAGTCATGCTCCAAAGAGGTACAGTACTTTATTAACTGAGTTGGAAGCAAATAATAATTTCAAACTCTAGATGGCAATGCAACTGATTTTTTCCTTTTCTGACATATCATATTGTTTCAGACTTGCTAAAATAAAGTGATACTTTAATATGAAAACAATGGCATGGATTTACAGTAAATGTTTTTGTTAGTATACTAGAAGGCTTATAAACCCCTTCACACCTAAAATATGATCTTGTGTTTACTGACTCTTTAATGGCTGGCACGATGTTTATCAGCGAATGATTAGTGTGGTTGCCGGCCTTATCAAAATTCCTCAGTGTTTCTCCAACACATTTTGTCTATATTTGGTGGAAATGAAAATGTTGTAATTGAAACAGCAATATTATTGAGCTTAGTATGACTTCACCTCTCTGGCATGTGCATATCAAAAACCCTGCTATCCTCGGTCCCACTGACAACTTTTTGGACCCAGACCCCTTTCTGACCATGATGACTTCTCCACAACCCAACCTCAGTCATTGATATATGCCAGATTCTGTATGCGTACCATGCTATAAAAGGAAATCTTTCCGATGTTTGCAGTCCAGCCTCTCAAAGTAGTAATTTGCTGGTCTTCCAGCAGCTTTCTGCTTCATTTGCACCTGTCACGGATTTGTGTTGGTTCACAGAGCTGCCTCAGATCCACCAAAGGTCAACAGTTTACCTTCAGAAACCGTCAAAAAGTCAGTGTGTGTTTGCCCACATTAGTCGAGGGAAAGAGAGTGATGTCACTGGCTCAGTCAAAAATTTATTCCACAAAGCCAGATTTCTGGTCCTGTTATACCACAAGGGGCAACACCCTAAGGTGGCTGTGTCTTCATAACACTTGCTTCACTCACAGTCTACTATTTCTGATCTTAAAGGAATACTTTGACACTTTTGCTTTTGTTGCAGAGAGTTACTGTAGATGAGAACACTGATATCACTCTTATGTTTATGGTAAACTACAGCCAGTTAGCTTAGCTTAGCGCAAAGACTGGAAGCAGGGGGAAACAGCTAGCCTGGATCTGTCCAAAGGTAACAAAATCAGCATACCAGCACCCGGTAGGGACAAATGACTTTAAGTGTTTGTCAAAACATTTTGTTGCACTTGGCAAAGAAGACTCATCTTTAACAAAAGAAAGAAAGTCATTCCTAAAGTGGATTCATCACCTCTAATATCAAGTAGAGACTGTTACGAGAACATCCATTTAGATGCTGAATAAGCATACTGCTGCATGTTTGAAAGTCATTCTTTGGGCCTAATGTGAAATTTGGAGACAATCCTCCCAAAAAGAACGACAGCATCAGTCATTCCAGTGCCCCAAAACGACATATCTTATGTTCAAGTGACAAAGCCCTCTAGCGGCCAAAATAATTATGACGGGAGCAAAGGAGGAAGTAATGTAACGGTACTATAGAGTGACAAAGTTTGTGCGGTGAGGAGGTCGGGGTGGATGGATGGGTCAACAAAACATCAGACTTTAACACAGTCAGCTAACAACTGTTTTTTCCCTGTTTCAACACACAGTCAATGTTGTTGTTTTTAAAGCATGACCACGATTGTTCCCGAACCTTAACCATGTGTTTATTATTGTCACCATGACAACGAAGCTAACCTTAACGAAGTAGCCATTCTAACCAAAATCCCAATGTTTCCCCATCCATTTTAACCCAAACAATGATCTTTGCCTAAACCTAACCAAATCCTGTTTGTGCCTAAAGCTGACCAAACCTTAACCATAACGCTGCCAGATCATAAAGGGATTTATTTTTAAACAGTGACTTGTTACAGTTTTGGAGACAAATGATGTTGTCCAGCAGATAGTGGCGTCAGATCAGAAAGCACTTTTGTGTCATTCTAGAGGGCATTTAACTGAAGAAAATCGTCCCCGCCAGAGTAGAAAGTGAGCTCAGCACAACAAATCTATAAAATTGTTCATCTTGCCTGCTCCAGCATATGAAAATCACATCAACCAGTCTCAGTGAGTAGGCTCAGAATATGCATGTGGACATACAGGGTATTGACAAAATGCATATTTCCAAGTATGAGATCATCTTGGACACATTAAAAAAACACTCTGCCATGCCAGTACCACAGTTTTAGGATTGACAAAGTAAAAACTGGAGAATACTATGAGCTTGTCGACATTTTAAGTATCTGAGGAATAGAGATGTTGACAAGAACACACACACACACACACACACACACACAAGTACTTATGTGTCAGTTCAGTACTTATGCTGTTATATTGACCCTCTGCCATTTTACTTTCATTTTTCAGCTAATTACATCAAAATCAGACATAATGATCATAAGATTACAGTAAAAGAAACAATTGTTTTGCTTTGCTTTTAGAAAAAAGTGCATGTATCTAAATCTGTCCATCCGTGGTTCTGAATCCATCACACCAACTCGAGGCACCTACTGGCGTTTTTGTCAAAACCATTCTGTGAGATTCAAAACAGAACATTTCTGAGGCAAAATAGGTCTTTTGAGAAACACCTGTTGATTTCAAAGGGACTGTGATGCAATGGTCTTGGCTTTGCTTTAGACCATGAGGCCCTCTTTGGCTCTTCCACACGCACAGCATTTATCCGATTCTACTTTCTCAGTAATCCAGACTCAGTCGAACCACATGCTGTATGAATCTCCCTCAAGTGCTGACACATGTCCCTCTCAGCACAGGTTTTCCACTTCCAGTTCATAGCTTTTAATTCTATAGAGGAAATAGTTGTGCCAAATGGAGGTCCAGCACAAATTACTTGGAGTAAATAAAAAGTGAGCCTAACAGGCCTTTACTGATAGTTTTAACAAATGCTTCACAAACAAAACAAAGCTCGTTATTAACCAAGCAGTGAAATGTTACCTAATGTTACCTAGTGGCAATAAAATGACGGCACAGTGGAATCATTCAGGTTCAAGGAGATGAATGCCGGCTCAGTTTCACACTCAATTTAGCAAAGTTAAACCTGAGCAGTGTAGTAAGTGATCTCATGCTCATGGGCCACCCATGTGGGTAATTTGCTGGCCAAGACAGGCAGTGGGGTCACTTTAAGCTCCATCTCAAGGGGGATGTGGGTGTTAGTGATGTGTCATGGGACCCCACTCCTCCAGTACAGAGGGAGAGAGGGATCCCACTATCCAGACTAACGGGGAGGTCCTTCCATCATCTAACTTTTCCTGTCCACCTCTGTTAACTTTTCCTACTCCTTCTCCTAAAGGCATCCCCATCCGCCTGGGCAGATGTCCCTCTCATTTGGGCCTGCCTGGAAAGGAAGTGGGAACATCTGGGGAGAAGGACAGGGTCCATGGAGGAAAAAAAACAAGAGGAGGAAGAGTGGAGTCAGGAGTAGGAGGAGAGTGACTTTCCTGGAACACTGGTGCAGGGTTAACACAGGTTGGTGAGCACTGCAGTAACAAAGCACATCCTCCAAGTGCACAGCAAGTTCACATTTCAGTTCAAAACCTCAAAGAGCTCTGACACGTCTGCATTTTTTAAAAAAGAGAATGCCTAAAGTGTTTATGTTTGTGTTTAAAATATTTATATTAAAGCCCTGCTCCACTTAAAAATGTGTTTTTGCTTATTGTTACTTCACTTGGATGTTTGAGCTCCACTGTGCAGAGCGATAAGAGTGCGATAAGAAGTTTAACACGTGTACATACAAGATGATTATGTGACATCACATCTAGTCTGGAAGTCAGTCCTGGCCCAGTGTGAGACTTGCAGAGTGTGGTGTGGAAACTTGAAGCCTCCAGCACACATACACTGAGAATGGACTTTACATTGGAGAAGGAAACATCTTGTGTTCAACAGTTAACTTTTGAAACTGATATTTACATATTCATAGATACTGGATCTTTACCGGAAGGCACAAATAACTATTCAAAGCAGAGTATTTTATATGTCTTACAACATGGAGGGGATCTTTAATGTGCATCAGACCAAAACCTCAGTGATAAAAAGAGTTGCTGAACTGTGAGCTATGAATACTACAGATGTTTCTCAGTGACATAAGAAACTAGCTGTAGGTTTGAGATTGGTGCGTCTGGCTGGCACCGGCTCTTCATTTAGTGCGTAATTGCGCACAACGGAAGCATTGTTTGCTGGCATTAAAACGAGAAAGTGACAGAAACTAAAAGAATTGTAATACTTACTGCTTTCTGGCGGTCCGTAGACCATGTTGAATTTGTATATCTCTTTGGCGTAGTACTCTGTCTCTGTGTTGTCCTGACCGCAACTTTGCTGCCGATCCCTCCTAAGCTCCTCCAGTAGCTCCTTGGTGCTGTTATACAACGCTTGGATCTGATAAGGGATTTTACTCGGTCCGAGGGAGTTAGGAGGACTCGTCAACCGGAGTTTGCTCAAAATCTGCCCTCGTATCGCCTCGACCCTCTTCCTTTTCACATGGTCGATATCCACGGTGGCACAAGTTGACAGAGATGAGCTCAAAGTTGCGCAGTTGAGGAGGAGGACAAACAGTAACGCCTTACCCAAATGCATCTTTCTCTCTGCATTTGGTTCGCTCGGTAGTTGAAATGTGCAGATTCACAGGCGAGGACTGCCAAGGTCAGTGTCACTAAGCCTTCAAATCAAAACTGATGAACCCTGCTGTGCTTTCTTTCAACTTCCCAGGGAGCTAATGATGAAAAACTCCTCACTTAATTCGTTTTCTTGTGGCAGTCCCTTTTGTTATCAGCAGAAATCCAAGTTTGTGTTCGCCCATTAGACATTGCTCAATTCAAAGTCCCGAACAACAGAAACTTATCCGGCACAAATATATCTGTAGGAACAAAAAGACTTTTCTTTTGCATTCTTGTGCTCAATCCAGCAGATTTAAGTCGTCCCACAGCTTGGCAATATCTCTCCTCGTTTCTGTCTCATTAAAATCTACTGCCTCTTTATTGTCTCTGAGGAGGCAGACCGCAGGCTGTCAGGTTAACGAGGTATATGCGACTTTGAGCGGTCGGTATGGCCTCATGTGTTTTATACCACTAGTTTCTGACGTTTGATGGAGGAGGGACCGCAGGCACCCGGCAGAGCCCAAATCATAACAGGGCTCACTGCGATGCACCCGACATCCACTGCGACATAATTAACATGTAAAATAGCCTACTGGTTTATTTTCTGACCACGTCAATCACATGAGCATTGATATGAAGTTGGAAAGTTTCAGCTTTAATATTCACGCCAGTCTTTTCTGTATTAAAGGATCTGAAGTGGAGCAAAGGTCTGGTCTTGTGGTCCCTCTTTGGTGTTTTTAAAAAAAAAATGTTTTTAATAGTACAGGCAACTGTGATTGTACAGAGGTCTCAGTTGATGTGTCTTCTGGTTGTCTATTATACTGTTGGTTGGTTAATATCCTCGGTCGTGCCCCCTCTAGTGGCCAGTTGTGGTACTCGCAGTTGCCTACTTAGTATCTGACAGCATAAGTTGAAGAAATTCTCCTTTTCCTCTATTAAATTCCCTTTCTGAGAGTCTTATAATATTGCACAGTTTCTTTTGAAACGACATTAAGATGTTACAATGTTTATTCTCCTCCAAAACATAGAAGCGTAACGTTTGGTTTTGAGGCTGATTCAATTACAGCTGTTTAAGACAAATGTAGAGCAACACAATGGTTAAATCTAAGTCTATGACTTGACATATTAAGTATAAACAAGTTTATACATTATTGCTCTGTTTAACTTTTGAAAATTGTGTATTAAACTTGCAAAAGAGAATTTAAAAGGAGAATTTGTCTGAAAACATGCCATATCTGTGGTGGCAACCATTAAAATGACAAAAACCGGGTTTATGGGTTTTACACATAAAAAATCCATAAAGATAATTTCTGATAATTCACAGTTGGGTTCTTTGTCTGCTCTTCTTCAGCTGGAGCCTTTTCACAAACACCCACACAATACATATCCTGTTGTCAGAAGCTGCTCTCAAATTACAGGAATCCTTTCAGACTTCACATTCTGGCGACATGATTGCATTACTGTTCAAAAGAACCAAAGTTTCTTCTCTGTCTATGCAGATTTTCCCATGCCCTCCGCAAACCACCATCCACACAAAATCCATTTTTCTGCACTGATGTCTGAAGGTTTATTTGCAGGCCCCTTAAGTTATTTTATCTTTTTGATTTTTTTCCCCCCTCCACAGTCTGTTTTATCTCTATTCATAGAGCATATCCACATTCTCAGACCTATTTTAGGTCAAAGCTCACTCAACCACTGGAGGCCCCGTACCCAAACATGGGGTCTGGTATTTCACTATGTTTCTTTTGCCCACCAGTTTGCATAACAAGAATGATTTCATAGAATGTCCAAACTTGGTAAATATTTGGCTTTGAATCACGAATCATATGCCCAGGTGCCTGTGTGTACTATATACAAACATACTTGATTTATTTTGCTTGCTGGAGTTGGAGAAGAATATGAAGAATATATTAAGTTTTGTCAGAACAAGGTTTAAATTTGAATGTGAATAAAATCAATCTTTATAACAGTACAATAACATGGTCATGCACCACCTGACTCTCAGTTGCTGTCTGTTATTTTCCTCTTTTATAGTCTGATGTCTTCTTGGAAAAGCGTGATGTGATTTATTTTAACATCACTATATCTGAACAGTGCACGATGTAAAGTAATTATGACTTCTTTTGATTCTCTATTGAGAGTTTTAGGAATATGGGTGTGAATCAGCAATTTGTTGCCCCACATATTGTGCTCCATTGTGCTGTTTACGCAGGCGAAAAGTAAAAGTTCTGTTGTTTGTTAATAATCAAGCTCTTCTGTCTTTAATGCTTTGGTCATAGGAACAGTGTTGCTGTTCTGTTTATTGTTTGGAAATTGGTTTCCAGTAACGTCGCTCCAAGCTCTGGCTGAAATGTCTTCATTCATAACTTTGGCTCAGTGATGTGTGAGCGATCCAAACCCAAAATGGGTGTTTGGGCTTTCTGCATGACCCAAAAATGAGCAGGGAATGAGATGTCTTCATAGCCATTGTATAACTATTTTAGGACAAGCACCCTGGTCCCTGGTATCCCTCAGCCACTTCCCCACAGTCCTCCATGTATACTTTGTTGCATTGCATTATAGCTTATCTCAAAAGTTTGAAAATAACTTTAGGGAAGAGTTGAAGGAAATTGTGACACAACGTAAAGTTATTTCTGATTTGTGTCTTTTTGTTTTGTGATCTTTGTTCTTGAGGATCATCTTCTTTTTGTAAATCCTTTTCCAGTTTGTGTGGCACACCTCACTGAATATATCTTTACTTAATGTGGCTTATTTAAATGTCCTTTCTACAGATAAATCCTAGCAGTTTACATTCCACTATAAACTGAACATTTGGTTGTTTTGATGGCATAAAAGAGGCTCCTTGTTGTTTTACATGTGTTGCTGCCATTTCTGTCTCATCCTTTGGCAATTGCTGTAATGTTGGCAGTTCTCCATTAAGCCAGCAGGTGATGCTGCTTAACAAACAATGTCTGCTTCCTGCATCTGTATACTGA
The DNA here is from genome assembly GCA_003416845.1 of Oplegnathus fasciatus. Classification (NCBI taxonomy): domain Eukaryota; kingdom Metazoa; phylum Chordata; class Actinopteri; order Centrarchiformes; family Oplegnathidae; genus Oplegnathus; species Oplegnathus fasciatus. The sequence goes on along the minus strand of NTHP01000294.1, from coordinate 533,807 downwards.
CACAAGAGCAGAAAAACATCTTAAACATTTTCAGAGGATCATGTTATATAAAAATGTATACTCACTTTATTAGGTACACCTGTAAAATCCAAAGCAACATTTCAGCCATAAATTCTACCTTTACAAAGATAATAATGTTCAGTTTTGATTGACACTGTATTAATTTAACTTCATGTTTACATCTATAAAGTGGCCGGGTAGTGTATATTTAATGCTTCAGGAAAGTATCCTACATTCAGGAGATTTTAGAAATTCTACTACAATGTTTGTAAGAGAACTAAATTTGTCAATTGCTAAGAAAAAATGAATTATAGATTTTTTGTGAAATGTCACATTTATTTGGCATATTATTTCTGCAACAGAATAAGTCACATAATTTTCAAATAAACAGAGTAATGTGTGAATCTGCATCAGCTGACATATTAAATTAGAAAACCTCTAAACTCTTCCTCATCATCATCAACAACACCACCATTGTACAGTGCTCATCCTTTCTTTCTTCCTCTCTGGTCATATCAGAAATGTAAAAAAAAAACAACGAGGCAGAATTATAAATTATCTCCCAGCTGTACTTCTGGGCTGAGCATTTATTTCCGTTTGTCTTATCAAGTTTGTGCGGAGAGATTCTGTAATGGATTGTGAGTCTTCATCAGGAGGCCATACACACACCATCACATTGACTCAGTCTGGTGCACAGAAATTATGTCATCCCACACACACACACACACACGTGTGCGCACACACACACACACACACACACACACACACACACTGTACTATTCCAAATTGTCTGGGGATTCCTAGACATGATCCCAGACATCACCATCAAAGTTCACTTTTACTCCAAGCGTCCTCCAGTGATTACCTCACTGCTGGGTCAGGTTTTAGTGAGTCATTCTCCGGCAATCTCTCCGTCTCGCACAACACACGGAAAAGGAATGCAGCTACAGACCAGAGGATGAAAACAAAAACACATGCTGGTAGTCATACTGAGGAATATGTCCTCTTTTTTATCCTGTAATGTAGGTTACATTCCTGCTGACTGTACTTGTCGGAGTTGTTACTGCAACTGTAGCTCTTAACTTCTTCTAGAAGCGCAGTGATCGGGCGACTGTTGTGTTTACAAAACATAGAACAGTTTTTTGGTTTTAAAGATTTTATCGTGGTTCTGTGGAGTAGACAGACTTCACCATCTGACCACATACACGTACACACAGTCTGACTGCTTAAGACTGGCTAGACGGACTCAGACAAACCCCAAATACTAAGCAGCATCTTGCCAGATTTCCCTACTACAGCACACTGACAAGCCAGCACAGTAAAGTCTGCTCCGTCTGGGGGTAACAAGCCTATGAGTCATACTTGGGAGTCAGTTGGAGAGGAATGCTAACAGGAGACCCCTAAAACCCACACCAGCGGAGACAATGATGTGTATATGTCATAGCCATACAACTCAAATGACTCATTTGATTTGTCCACCATCTGTGTTAGTCATCGGTTGTCTTAATACATGTACATAGGAAAGGAATACCACGCCGGCTAGACGATGACTTAAGGTGAGATCACGTGGATCCAGCAAAAACTTGTCTGTCACTCAGTCATTGTTGTGTCTGAGGTTTATGTCTTTGTACAAGTACAATGCTTAAATTCATTACATGGCAGTTATCCGCAGAGTTAAGTTATGTCTGTGTTGTGCTTATGTTTGAGGCAGTGGGCAGCTCCAAATGATTAACGTTTGAAAAACTTTAATGCTGGTATACTCACAATCTCTGTGGTTGTTAGTCTCGGGCAATAACTCTGCTATTCAGACTTCAGTGGAGAGTCAGAAAAGTCAGAAAAGAGGAGAGCCTTGACTGTCTTCTGTTGCATGATGAAAACCAACCTCTTCAGAGTAGACATGCCATGATAGCACTTACCGACCTCTGATTGGAGAAAAAAAACACTAAAGCAAGACTATGTAACTTTTGAAAGAAGAAATAACATTCTTCCTCTGACAATTAAAAGTTCAATTCATAAGCAGTAAAACGCACCACTGCTCAATTCAACCCACTCAGTGGTGTTGCTGCTACAGCCTTACTTGATCTTGTATAACCAGTAGTTTATGGTTGCATAATGTTAGCAAATGTTGGCAAACTTTAGCAAGATATTTCTCTGTAACGTACATTACTAAGCCAATTTGTTGACTTCATAACTCTCCACTTTTGCCACTGTTGCATAATGTTTTAGCATTTGCCGTTATCCCGTTACTTGTCACTTGTGGCAACAGTGGATACAGTTCAACAAAAGTTACACAGTCTCGCATTAAGTAATTCTACTGCAGCAAAGACTCACAGACATCTAGATCTTGTTCCTGTGGAGGCTGAATGCACCTATTGTAAGTCACTCTTCACTAAAGCATCTGCTTAATGAAGTAATGTAATTGTAATATGTATTTTACATATTACAATTTTTGAGAAATCAATTTCAAATTTGTTTTTTGGCCACTAGGGGACAGAAGACCTTCAAACCAGCTGAGAGACACACATCCCTGGCATGGCTAACTTGGACATGGAGGGACATAGATGTGACATTGGAGTGGTATTTCTGGCTACCTGATGAATGTAAGTCCAATATTCACTTTTGTTTTACATCTGTTTTGGTTTCCACCAACTCATAAGGGAAATGTTTGGGTCTTAGGATGCTAGTTGTTTGACTTTCTTCAGAGTTGCTAACTCTGTCTGTCTGTTAGCTGTTTGGTCTTGTGTTTATCAGAGGTAGTTTGCAGGAAACAGGGTTTATGGGAGGAAAAAGACAAAACTATGCAATACATGTGTTGGCTGTAAAACAAAAATAATGAGCTAAAAGAAGCTAAAAATCTCCGAAGAGCTGCTAGGAAATTCTCGTTACTACATTTGAGCCCTTCACATTATACATAGTAATTTCATTATATTTAAATATAAAAATATCGATTAATGGAGTTCTAAAGAAAAGTGCTGAAAAAACACTTTTCGCCCCAAATATTTACATTTAGTTGTTTCTCTTTCCTCCTAAAAAATCACCTTAGTCATTTGTTCCTCTGTTTTTTTGGCTGCCGTGGGTGGAGCCGTGGTCTTTGGCAGGCCTCTGTGACGGCTTGCTCCCACAAGACGGCATATTGTGGCAGTCTGATGTCACAGAGGTGAAGACTGTTCACTTTACATCTGGGTCTAAAGGGGTGGTGATCTGCTGAGTTAAGGCCTTTTCGGAAAGCAGAGGACAAGGTGTCATTGGGCCTCTGCATGAATATGAAATAGCGACGTCCATGATGTTGATTCACACTCCAGACAAATACTGTCAAAGCTAAGGCTAAACACACTTAGCATTTTTTGATTAGCACTCAGTGGGAGTAAGACGGCAGAAAGTTGCTGCGCTCAGTGATGTTTGTTGTGATTACTAATGGCAGGGTTTGTGCTAATGATTGATGGCAAGAGGCTGGCAGCAATTCCAGTTATGATTCAGCTCAGTTTAATCATGTTACCAAACCATGAGGAATTCTTTTTCAGTGACTTAACTTTCTTTTCTTTTCAGTGTTGTTTTTATGCTGTTTGAGTGAACAGCTTTCACCACCATTTTTAATGCTGTTAAGCTGATCAGCTGGATTTAGCAGAATAAGGAAGGAAAAGGAGAGTCTTTCAGTCCTTCTCTAACTCATCCTCGCTCTTCGTATGGAATTTCAGAGAAAACCACATCAGGCCTTTTTCCACTTCCCTCCAACTTTAACCCTCCACACCCCCACCTCTGTATTCCCGTAAGTGCTGCAAGTTGGATAATGAGGAAATTGGCTTTTGGAATCGCAGCAGCATTGGCACGCGTGGCAGAGAAAGTGTCAAAATAACAGAGAAAACAAAAAGGAGCTTTGCTGGAAATTGTCCAATTAAAAACAGACATTGGACAGTAGATATGGAAGGCCAGAGGTTAATGTCTGTTGTCTGGTTTGGACGAGTACAATGATGGTGTGCAACTACTCCCTCTCTATGACACAGACATGATGTACGTTTGTGCTCACACATACATTAGTAGCATGCACACAAACACAATGGTAATGTGCATGTATGCATTCACACACACACTCACAGCACTGGCCAGGTTAGTGCTGGCCTCCTCATGCAGAGTCTAGACAGGAAGCTGGTCCATGCCAGATTAGGGATTTTCTCCCTCACACCCTCACACCATTACACACACACACACACACACACACACACACCATTACACACGCACACACACACACACACACGGTTACACTGCTGACAGTCATCTTCTTTCAATATGTCTGTGTGTATTGTGTGGTTGGATGTGTGTCAGACAGTGGGAAAAGAGAAAGAAAGGGAGGTAAAAACCAACTTGGTGACAGAGCCCTGTGTAGATTTGTGTGTTTATGTGCTTGTCTGTCTTTGTTTGAACAAGCCTCACACAAAATAAAAAACAACTCCGCCACAAAGAAACAGATTCTGTGTCAAAAGCTTTTTTTGACTCTATTACTCATTTTTCCTCGACTTTCCACCCATTGAAATGATGAGTCTGAGGCGCAGTGTGAAAAGTTCAACTTGTCCTTCCCAGGTACAGGGGCGCACTGCATCCTGTAGTGCTTAGCTAAATTAAACCGAGCCCCTACTGTTCTCATCTGCTCACCTGTAGCCCCTGCCAGGCCCGGCCATGACCTTTGAACCCACACAGATGGGTCTGCATAATAAGACACCGACACACACGGCTAAGTGCCATCTTGGACATGTTTGATGGGTAGCTATATAGGACTAGAAAGTCTGAATACTGTGTGTATTGGAATGCTAATGTGTTGACCTTTCTGAGCAGGTGAGGGCGTGTGTGAATGTGTGTGTTTCTATATTTCTCTGTGGGGGTTTGACTGAGCTTTTAAGTGTAAATACAGATACTAATAGAAGTGTGTGTGCTTACTGTACACAATCTTTGTCTCTCTGTGCGTTGTTGGCCTGAGGCCAATGGCCCCTGTGCCCTGTGTATGGCAGGCTGGGCTGTACTTTTCACTCCAACTATATGAATATGCATGGCCTCCTGGCTTGTCAGACGTAGCAGTATAGACATGGATTATAAAGAGCTTTCTTTAAAGAATTTCATATAGCTGAAACTGAAAATCCACTCAGCCTCCAAAATGCATTTAAATTTGCCATTGTGAAAGGCAAATTTTTCTTTAAGAAATAGTTCAGTTTGGGGTGAATTTTGCTGTTTTTCTTAGATACCTTTTTATGACCCTGTGCTCAGTTTGAATGTATGTTGAACTACTGTTTTTAAGAGGAGTTGCTGTTTGATCCCACAGACTTCTATGAATTCAAATGAGCAAACTTACAGACATGAAAAAGGTCTCTTTTAAGTTGGTCTGACGCCGAATAAGTAAGAAACAAAACAGTGAAATAAACAGTAAATTTTCCCCAAAACTGAACCCCTTCATTCTGTCAGTTCGGAAGATCCCTGCTGGGAAAAATGAATAATATATATTATATTTTTTAATTTGCCTGCATTCCACCTCAGGTCATGAAATATTTGATGTTGACACAAAGCAATCCAAATATTTTTTTCATTATATAAGATTTAAAGAGCTATTTTTAGATGGTAGTCATCTCCACCCAAGTCCTTCTGTTCGACACTGCCTGAATATATGAGCATATTTACACCTTGTCTTAGAGAATATATGACATATGTGCACTGGCCACTGCTGCATTAACAGTATATTTCATCCCCTTCTTGGTTCAGTCTGTGAAATGGTCCTCTTCATTTCCCACATGAGTGGTTTTCTTATCATCCAGGCCCCCTCTCGCCTGCCCCAGGTGCTGAGTTAAAGTCGATAAAACACCCAAATATTCTGTTAAACATGGGCGGCCTCTGCCATGTGGCCGCTCCCTGCAATGCCTCCTGGGTAATTATGGTAATAACTCAGCCGTCAGAGGCGAGGCCAGAGGACCCGGGATGACGAGGTCAGACCGGAGAGCCTGAGACGAGAGGAGTGGTGGCGGTGGAAACGTGGCGGCGGGGTCAAGGTGAAGCGGGCGGAGCTCTCGCGTTGCTGTCCCATAAACCCTTGCTGTCACATCAGAGGCCGCTGGATGTATGTGGACATTCCCTCTGATCTGTCCTCCTCAACAATCAAGATGCTGATGAGGGATGATGACAAGTGTTTGAGTAGCTTGGTTATTTGTGCAGCCTTGACTGACAGACGTGTGGTCAGGTGGTCGGTAGGAAGGTCAAAATGTGCCTCTGTTTGGGCTGTCGGGTTGTTGGGACTAGAGATTGCTAATTGTTGTGGGACATTTTACTGCAATGGAAAATACTGATGTGGTTTTGAAAAGCAGATTGGGCTTTCCACCATATTATTATTTTTTTCTTTACTGAGACGTTCAGAAAATTGAGAAAGGCACAGGACAAAATGTTCTGGCGGAATCTGATCCATTATGGGTACACGTGGTCCCAGAGACGGAGGTGTACACCATCACTTTCAGAAATTAAAATCGACTTCTGTCGATTCTCTGTATTGTCTGACCGCTTGCACACTCTGACGACAATCTCTTGTAGGATGAATAAACTGAGAAAGAAACAGAACAGACTCAACTTTTTTATTAGTAGATTCATCTGTGCATGTGAAGGTTAATAGAGAAGTAATGCAGTGTTTTACTATTTCTTAGTTTGTATTTGTCAAAATTTTCTTTCATATTGTGATATAATTCTTTGTCAGTCAGTTTAAACATCAAATAACAGCAAAATACTAATACAATATTTCTGTCACTATTATGCATTTTAAGAGTATTTTAAGTAAACTTTTCTGTCTTATTTTGAAAGGTAGAAGGATTAAAAATAGAAACATAGTCATTACAAAGTAAAACCACACAGTGACTCACTGTGTTTCTGTGCGTGTATGCTTGCATGTGTGGCCCGAGCCTTTCTTACATAACCTATATTTAGACTCAAAGTTATGCTAGACGAACAATGACAGAAACACAATATTCCCCCATATTCTGTCCAAATTATGGTCAGGGGGGAGACCACAGGAAAATGTTACCATTCAATCACCATTTTGGCTTCTTCAGCATTTCTTCATTTCCTTGAACCTGAATTTTCCCTTCTTGTGCTACTCCTTCATCACCCAAGCCAAGGCTTTGTCTAGGTCATTCCAGTCTCTTTGCATAGAAATATCCTCTCTAAAATATAAATTTGATAGGAAGTGGAGTGAAGTGACAAGTGTAATAATTTCCAGTGACACACATCTCCATTCAGACCGAAGTTTAATGCAAAAGTGATCAGCGCCAGGGCTATTATCGCAGGCATCCAGATGTCAGGGAAAATGAGAAAGCTGCATTCAGGGAAAGTGTGAGTAAAAATCTAACGCCACATTGCAATGAATAACCCCATAAGGCACCAGGAAGCTCTCCACTTAAGTTATTTTGAAGCCTAACCAGTATTAGTATTGATAGATATGATCTCAACCTTAATTTGCGCCATAATTTATAATTTTCAGGTATTTTTTTCTGCTTTAAAGTAAGAGCAAGTACTAAACCTTAAGGGAGCAGTATGTAGGATTTACTGGCATCTAGCTGTGAGGTTGCAGATTCCAACCAACTGAATACCCCTGCCTTCACCCCTCCCTTTCCAAGCGTGTAGGAGAACCTACGGCGGCCTTCAGGTGCATTCGCGCTAGGCTTGTGCCGATTGGTGATCCGATTGGTGATCAACAATTGTTTTTTCCTATGCCGATAACTTGCTATCAGAGCTAAGATGTTATAAAAATAATCTCTAGGATTCAATCTCCCTGCTCACTTACAGAAGGTCGTTGCCTTTTCCTCTCTATTAGTTAGACATTCAATTCTATTTAAATGGACGGATGTAACCCCTCCGTCACACAACCAGTGGATTAAAGATGTGATGCAGAACATCAAACTGGAAAAAATCAGATGCACCCTCAACGGCTCCATTAAGGGATTTTACAAGACCTGGGACCCATTAATAAACTATGTGAATAGTTTACCTGGAACTATGAACTCATACCTCTACTGATTGTCTGTCCTATCTATGCTTAAATACCCTATGATGCACAGCATTTTTTTTTTGTTTGTTTTTGTTTTTTGTTTTTTTTTCTGTTTGGCTTATTGTGATCTGTCTGTTTCAGATGTTGATGTTGGTTTTGTCTTCTTGCTTCTTTCCAGTACTCCTTATCTTATCTTTTTGTACATATTGATGTCTCGAGATAATAACCTATGTCAATGTCTTATCTGATAAAGGAAAAATCCCTATAAATTAAGTCTTTAAAAAAAAACAAAAAAAACAATCTCTAGAATCTGCTGCCACTTCAGCGTAAAAACGTGAAAGGCCCTCTCTAGAGCCAGTTTGTCCGCTCTGGGCTACTGTAGAAACATGGCGGTGCAACATGGCGGACTGCGTGAACAGGACCCGCTCCTTATGTAGATATGAAGGGCTCATTCTACGCTAACGAATACACAACGATTCTCAGTTTCAAGTGATTATACACTAATGAAAACATAGTTTTGAATATTATATTCCATTTTAGATCGTCCTAAATCCTACACACCTCACCTTTTGTGTATCTCAGTTCAAAAGCCATCAGTTTATTCCTGCCCTGCTTTATTGAACCCTTATTCATGCTTACGTAGTTACATACTGTAGTTTATTCACTGCCATCCACCCTGCGGTTCATTGAGACCCCTGACCTGCAAACAACTATAAATATTTATTTGCGTCGGCTTGTCTAAAAATAACTGTATTACAATAGAGTGTGCTGGAAGAGGTCCAGGAGAGTTGTGCAGCGAGCAGTAGTCAGCATTCAGAGTCCAGCCTCCATGTCCAGAGAGAGATAGGGCAGTGTCAAGAGGCAGACATATTGATAGCTTTGTGGTCAACAGGAAAAAAGTCACTTAGCCAGGGATCCTCTGGGTCCAAGGATGTATTTCTGGAACACGCAGACGGAAACAAGGAGCAGTTTGGAGTGATGCACAGTGGTTCTCCAGTGACATCCATAAACACTATCCCCGTCTTTTTACAACATCAAAGTGCTGAATTTTAAATGAAAGCAGTGATTCCAAGGTTAGAAATATTATAAATCGTGTAACAGTCAAAGTGTGGACAAAATGGACTCAAGACATCCCCATATTGATAGTACTGGCAGTGGCTTGATAGAAGAGCAACCCATCTATGGATTTATATGCAGTAGTCATCATGTGAAGGCTTAGATACAGACAGTAAATATGAGAACGTCAAATAAAGCTGAATAAAAAAAAGTAGAAGCAGAATAAAAGCTGTAGTTGTCCGCACCGGCATTATTTTGCTGGATAAATATTAATAGGCCTCATTCATCAAGCTTCACAGTGAAGAAACCCTGATCCATGATCCATTTTTGCTTTTCAGATCAAAATAATACTGTATACTGTATAATCAGTGATTGATCCTACTTCAGAATTGTTATATTAACAGATTTTTTTATAAGATCCAAAACTTGGTAGCGAGCGTAAACCTTAAGTTGACATAGGTTTCTTATCCTAAGCACACTGCTCACACTGACTCATCGACAAAGGGTTTATTAATCCCTCGTTACAGAAATAAACTTAATAAATGCCGCCTTCTTTTCTATCTGCAACACGTTCCACAACACGGTCAGAAACCTAAGCGGCCCACTCTAATGTGAACAACTAAAAGTGCTTGTTAAATGTTGACTCAAAGGGACATGTGTACTGTATATTTCTGAGTAACACACACAAGTAAAATGTAATTGTACTTTCTGAGAATAAACCAATGTTAAATATAATATACGAAGAATAGAAATATGATGAAAATATCAACATGTGAATAATAGTCAGCTGTAAAATATGAACTTAGCTCCTACAGATTTGATGGCCAGTGTGTTGCAGTGTAGCACAGGTCAACTTGTCCCGGCACTGACTAGCAACACATGACGTGCAACGCTGGTGAAGAGTTGTGTGATCGCAGAGCAACAGCTCAGACTGAAGCATGGTCGGCTCAGAGAAAAGCAGATTCAAACTCAGCTCTGTGGCGGATAATTCTATTGTCTTCATATTGTCTTCATTCTTTGTGCCAACGCTGTATGCCAGTCGATATCAAACTGTCTGCCAGTCTGGTTCAGTATGAGACACAAGTCTCACTCCGCAACTTGTGCCTCTCCTCCCCAATCCCTCCTTCACCCCCAGAATGCAATAAATGTCCGGCCATCATTTATTTTAATTCACTCCCCTCTTGCACAGATGAAATGGATTCGTAACCTTGTAGGACAAGGACGTGCATGCCGTCTGCCGTCAGTTGCTGAGTTATTCTCTATTCTTGTAGCATAGAGAAAGAGAGAGAGAGGCAGAATGAGAGAGAGCGAGAAAGAGGCCCAATGATGAAGAGAAATAGTCTGGCATGCAAATTGCCGGCTGCCATGTCCAATGAGGAGGCCTGGCGGAGATTGTCACCGTAGAAACTCTGGACAGGGTTAACGAGGCTGAGGGAGAGACAGAGTTTAAAAAGACAGCAGCAGTGGCGGAAGAAGGGAGGGAAAAGAGTCTGAAAAAACTCAGAGTGTGATTTATTTGCCAAATCAAGGCACGATGAGTGGATTATGGCTAGCCTAATGAGAAAGAGTGTTTAGGGGATAGCTAATTGGACGTGACCAAGGAGGAGAATGCTAAGAGCAGACAGAGATGGGGATTGGGTGGCGTATGTCATTCAGCAGACAGTAGTTTAACTCAGAGCGTGGAAGTAAAACAGTGAAGTGAGCAGTGGGAGAGAAGAAGAGTAGTACAGGTGTGTAGGGCTGCAGCTAATGATTATTTTCATGATTGATTAATCTGTGGATTATTTTAGTCCGTTTAGTCCATGAAATGTTGAAAAATAGTCAGACAAACAAGCAAACTGATGACATTACCGTGGCCTCTGAGAAATTGTGAATGTCATTTTTTAAACCAACAGTATAAAATTTAAAGATGTTCAATTTACTGTGATAAATAACATGAGAAAAACAGCAAATTATCACATCTGAGAAGCTGGAGCTTGGGAATTGCTTTCAAATAAATTAAGTGATTATTTGATTATCAAAATAACGATCCATCAACAGAATAATTTTCTGTTGATCGATTAATCGACTAATCGTTGCAGCTCTACAGGTGTGTTGTCACAATTTCCAGACAAGCCTCATTTGAGCAGCTCAGCCTTGGCGCCATGTTGAGCCCTCCTCCTGCTCAACATGGCGGGAGGAGGGCTCTTGTATATCGTATTAATTTTTTGAATAGACAGCTGATTCTTTTTAGTTTGTTATTCAGAACAAATGGTCAAATCGGCATCACAGGTGCTTAAAAAAAGGTGATCATCATTTCCAGCACATATTTCATATGTGACTTTTCTCCCCTCAGTGGGTCTTTGCATTCATCTATTTCACTTATTTGTGTAATCATTTTGAAATAGTGTGCAGATTGTGTGCCCTGCCGGAGGATTGAGTGCATTCAGATATCCAGATTAGAGACTCACTCATAAACCTTAGCAACGATAATATTTATGTGTTTGTTCTCAATTGTATTTGAGATTAAGATAACAAGGAAGTCAAGAAAATCTTTAAAGAACCGTCCTCCCTTTTTAGGTAATAAAATGCAGCCTCTAGTTGGGTCATGACGAGACATCCAGCAACGTTGTAACGCCCACTAGAGGGTAGTATTTAACTACAGGCAGCATTTAATATTTATTCATGCTTTCTGCTATGCATTTCTGCATCCATTGCTTGCATGTCTATCTTTACGGTTCTGTTAAGTTTTAATTTTTGTCCCCATGAGTCACTTTAAGCATTCACACTTTTAATTTAAAAGCTCATAGAGTTGTGGTCATGATTTGTTGAGTCTAAATGATTTGAAAAAACAGAAGAACCTCAACTTTTTTTTTTTCCACTCATCTCTAATGTTTTGAGCACAGTGGCTCCTAATTAAGTCAGTTTTTAGCATGTGAGCTCAAAATGATGTCCAGAAAACAAAGATGGAGCAGAAAGTGTGCAGGGTTCTTTGTTTTATTTATTGTATTCCTCAAACCACAGCCTGCCGAGGGATGTGCATATTTTCTTCTCAGGATTGTGATGATTCTTGTTTTTCTTTAAATCATGTTGATACACTACATCACACAGAGTCATGTTTCTTGTTAACTCTCCTACATGTACATAAACCTACAGAATTGAAAATGTTGTGGTACTGAATTTTAGTAGATAGATAGTGCCATTTCAAATTAATTGCATAGATTCGGAAAGATTTATTTAATTAGCAATTTTTTTTGAGTATTTTAAGAAGTGTGATACAACTATTTATGTCACCACCTGCAGCTGTTACTGTTTAATTTGAATATTTTTGGACATGACGTGGTCACACTTTTGGAAAGATGCCATTGCCTATAGGCTCCTTGTGTCTGTATTTGTATTTTGTACAAAATAATACATACCTTATGATTTAATAAACATTATTTCTGTCTTTTTACACTACTACCTCTTACAGCCTTTTGAATGTTATTCAGCATTTGATTTCCACATATATGGTTTATTAAATCAACCTCTCATTCCTCGACATTTTAAAACCGGCAGTTTCTTTTCTTTTCGTTGAATGCAGATCCTCTTGGTGATGACATTTCCTTTGTGTCTCCGCTGAAGTCCTTGGAAATGTTTGTGTTGCATCCATTTGATCGCCGCAGCGTGCCTCTCATTTCATGAGTGCAGCGGCATGCACATTTGAAATGGGTTAGGACACAAATGGGATTAATGCTTGCAAGACATCTCCTAAAGCGTTTCCACCTGTAATGTTGTTTGCAGATGCACTAAATGAGATGTCTCAGTGGGGAGCGAACGTCTCTGTATGCAGAGCTAACGGAGGGAGGCCTGCACCGGGCTGCACTGTGACCCTCCTGATGCAGCTCCTACATTCTGGCTCCAATTTCGACAGGACGTAGCATATAGGGAAAGAGACAACATGGGAAATGTGATTACACGGTTGCCTAATGTAAGGGAATCTCATTTGTTTTGTCGGCCGTTTGATTGTTCCTTTCTGCGCTGGCAAATTCAGGAAAATACAATGCAGATGTGGATGAGGGCGAGCAGTCGCTGTTACCACCCAATCTGAGGAAGTGTGTTTTGACTTTGAAAACCTCAAACTTATGTTACTGTAAGACATGGGGGGAGTAAAATGATTTAAAATAAAGCTTCTGTAGATTTATACAGGATCTTTTCTGACACACAGGCATACAGAAACACACATATGTCCAGAAACTGCGGCAAGTCAGAGATTCTTCAAAAATACACCATCATGCTCTAAACAGAACTATAAAAATAAAATCTGAAAACTGGTCTTAGGGTGCAGACTGTGGCCACAATGCAGGATTATGACGTAAGATGTCTATTAAAGGAAAAGACTTTCCTAACCAAGATGAACGAGTGATATCGAGCTCTGGCATGACAAACGAGGGCTGAAGTGTCGCAAGTGTTTTATGACGTTCCCTAGGGTCCTTATCTCCCATAACCCCCGACCCCTCGACCTTTTAAACCGCAAGGGTGATTACAAGTGGCCGGCCAATGGAATAACTGCTATACTATGGCCAGTAGGATACAGGTTCACACAACCTCACACTGTGGTGGAGAAATAACTTCTTCATGCAGAATTATAGTATTTGTTTCACAGGTACATCGATACATAGAAAAATCTAATTGCACAAGACAGACTTGGTCATTATCCGCAGACTTCCGCCTCAAATTTTCCAACATAACAAGACCTGATTTCTATTATCAGTGGACCTGAGGTGTTTATGCATTCAGCGGTAGAGTAACATGCATCGTGTACTGTCTGCTGCCGCCTTAACCGGTCAGCAGAGTGATGAGCAGAGGTCTCACTCACTGCTCATCCGCCACACCTGTCATGTAACCGACTATGATATCTGTTCCCCATGGGACGCATAACTGTGTGACACTGGCATTTTCACCGCAGGTTCTGACAGCAACAGCAACACTGACCGTTAAAACCCCGGGGCAGGTAGCAGTTTATCGAACGGCACTGAGGTGAAAGGGCAGTTGTGTAAAGTAGAGCAGAGATGAGTAGATTTTTCCAGCCTTTGGGTGTAATTTTAGGATAAATTTAAGAGTGCTGTACGGGAGGTAAATGTGCAGCTATGTGTGATCTGATTGCCACAACAGTGAAAGAGATAAATAAGTTGAGTTGACTTTTGCCCTGCTGCAGCATTTGATTAGTTGTTTGTTTACTGACAGGATGAATTTTGGGTGAGGACAGGTAATTGATGTACACATGTGCTCCCGCGGATGCGAGTGTAACTGGCTACTGGAGATGTACATCATTTTCCGTAACATTGCAGTCTGAGATTAGTGTGGGGTCCCAGGGGTCTCGCTCGTCACTCCATTTCCTAAATTGACAGCTGGAGAAACTCTATTCCACCGGACGTGATAAACGACACGGGGCGTCGGAGGAGTGTGTCGCAGAAGAGAGAAAGGAGTGATAAATGGGGGAGGTTGGGAGGAATCAGGGCAGATGAAAGTTGTTGGGCACTGAGAAATGACTGACAGCTCATTATGAAAATCCGAGAAGGGAGTCTAACTTGTTCAGCCGAACCATTTTCTGTATTTTCCTTTCTTTTTACCAATCTCAGACACACTGAATACAGACACAAACGTCCATTAATACTAAGGCCTGTAATTGTCTGTGACCGAGATCTTCAGCTGAGAGTGAGAGAAATTCTAATGCTAGAATAACAAAAATTCAAGACAATAATAACAAAAACTGAAATGCAAATCCATTTAAACGGGCTGCAAAAACTCGCTGATACTAGAAGCAGCGGATCCAGTGAAGCTGTTTTACCCATTAACAGTATGTGTGTGTCTGGTTTTCTGTATTATCTACCATTTATATAACCAACAGCACATTTGTTCCATATATCATGGAGACACTGACTGTTGAAAATAAGTTTTGGCTAAGCTTGTTCTCTAATACAAATAATGAAGTAATATTTTCTATTTTCTAAACATTCCTGTTTTGGACAGCACACAATTTACTTCTAATTTTAGTACTTATTCCATCTGTAATAGTTGTGGTTTGGTCTTGAGTTTGTTGTTTCAATGCCAGGAACAACTTTACCTTGTGAAGCTGGAGGTTGCCAGCTTTGTCAGATGCTTTTCAGGTCTATTTTTGACCACAGGCACCTTTGCACTGGACATAGGTTACTATTTTGGCATGACATCACCATTTTTGTTCCTTTTTTCTTTATTCTCTATAGCATAAACCCTTTGTCATTTACATTTATAGCTTATACAAAGCTATAAGTCACCCATCAGGACATTAGAAAGCTCCAGGAAACCCTGGAGATTGCCAGTTGGCATTGCTTTATTGGGTATTTTCCCTCAGTACTCTTACTAGCTTCTTGCAACCTCACTCAATTTAGTTGTTTTAGCCCCCTATGGCCGTGTTGCTGATTTTGAATAAGTGCTCAGGGCAAGAGGGGTCAGCTGCAATTTCAGCCGTAGCTAAACTGGTCTATTCTAATGTGAGATCTGAGGTGACTTTGACTTTTGATTAATGACAGTTCTCCAAAGGACATATCACCAGAAAAACTTTCCACAGCATGAAAATCACTTCCAGTAAAAGAAGAAAACATCTATATCTTTATGCATACAGAGTTCGGCACTGACTGACTGCATTCAATGTGAAATAATACCCAGGTGCCGTTACAGGAGGCAAACACTGAAAGTGTTTGTTATTAAAATATTTGTACTTCTTGGGCCCCAAAGGCCCACTATGCCTTTTCTCACTTATGCATATTTCCATTATAGTGACATCAAGCAAACAGAGAAATGCTGCTGCCGCCTCTCTCCTGTTCTCTCTCCTTCTCTCTCGAGTGCTTCTCTCACAGGCTGTGAAAACAGCAGCCCCAGGGAGTATTCGTATCCCATGAGCCCTTGGGGCAGAAGGCCCGAGGACACGCTATGGGGATGTATTGAGGGGTGTTGTGGGGGAAAGGAGAGCTGCACATCTCAATATGGGTACTATGTAAAGATAAATGTAAAGAAGACAGCGGTTGAATAGAATTGGCACATTTGGGATTTTAGCAAAGAGATTTAGAGATAATGAGAAAAAGCGAGAGAAGCTAGTATAAATAACCACAAACAGATGAGCTACTGTTAGTTTGACTAAACTGAAAACGGCGCCAAAAACAATAGAAAATGGTAAATCTCACCTTCATCATCCTTTTAAGTTTAATGATGGTTGGCATACACTACCTTACTACTGTACCACCATTATCTGTAACTGAGTAGAAATATGCAAAGACTGTTTTACACATGTAATTGGTATGTGTCATATTCACCATGTGGTGAGCGGTTTTAAACATATTAGAAGTGGCAAAACTTCAGTAACTTCAAACTACAGTGTGACAAAGCTTTATTGATCACTGAAAATCAAAAGTTTAAATTTTGTCCTGCACTAATATTGTATACTCTACTGTGTGTGTTAGCCATATATTCACATCAATCAACTGCTTTTATAATGATTGATAAAATCAAAGTTACGATTTCATGAATATACACTAGGTCAAATGCTGTAAAAAGGTCATGTAAAATGAAGTGAACGCAGCTAGGACATGAAACATGACTTTAAAAAGCTGAATCTCAGGGAAGTTTCATTCAAAATAAATCAAGACATATTAGATTCACCAAAAAAAAAATAAAAAAATCTATCAAAGCTCAGCTGAATTCATTTCCTGTCCGCGCTGTACTCGCTGTGCGTTGTTTGTGATGCCGACCAGGAGCTTTACCAGAAGTAAGACTGTTGGATTGTGGGACAAAGGTCTTTGTGTCTGTACTCTCCTGTATGATCTTATTATCTGTCAGCCAATTTAACAGAGAGGCCTTTGGGGAGTGACAATGAGGATGTAGGGGAGGAGGAGGGGACGCCCTCATACACTCACACACACACACACACACACACACACACACCTCTGCTCTAATTCACACTGACCTCTGCGGCCTCTCCACAATGCCTGTTTTCGTATTTGATAGAAAAATCGATAGCCTTGCTGGCAGAGAACAACCTCCATGAAGAATTAAAACAAGGAAAGTGTTGGTAGCGGTCAATCATTTCTCTGTCCACTAACACCACACTTACTGATGCAGTGATGAATAAATGTTGAAACTCAAATGTACAGCTGATGATGCAGGAAATATTTAGTCCACGACAGAGATTCAATGCAACCTCTTTTAAAAAAGACATTTGGCAGCAGAATAAAAACGTTTTGGTTATGGAATATGTTACAATTTTTGGAAATGTTGGCCATTAATTTAAAAAAATCACATTTATTTTTTCATAGTGGCTTTATAATAAATTATCTTCAAACCTATGAATTATTTTTATCAAGCCTAGTAAGCTGTGCTGAAATTATGGAGAAAATACTTGGATTTAACTGTTTTCATGTAGTGTTGTATGCTATAGTATGTAATTAAAAATTTCATATTCTTACAGCATACGATTACAACAATATTTCTCTCTTGTTAGTACAGGTGAGTATCATCTGC
The DNA here is from genome assembly GCA_003416845.1 of Oplegnathus fasciatus. Lineage (NCBI taxonomy): Eukaryota > Metazoa > Chordata > Actinopteri > Centrarchiformes > Oplegnathidae > Oplegnathus > Oplegnathus fasciatus. The sequence continues at coordinate 516,232 of NTHP01000294.1, read as the reverse complement.
ATATCTGCATGCAAACCACTGTATCTCTGACATTAATACTGGATGTTACAGATGTTTTAATTTTCTCTTCTTTCTAACAGACTCATTTCAACTCAGAAATGACTTCTCTCTAAATGGGAAACCATTCATTTCTAATCTTGACATCCTATCTAAATCTGAGTTGGGCTTTGGTGCACAGTAGTTGAGTCAGAAATACATCAAAAATGAAGTTCATGTTGTCTCCTAGATTTGGAAAATGATATCCATGCCTTCACTTTTTAAGTATAACTATTTACTCAGCCATCAGTTGTACAACTGTCTTATTTTGTCTTGTACAGTTTAATCTACTCTGGATTTTTAACATGTTGTTGGATGTGCTCTATGAATTATAGCCCGATACTGGAATTTTGAGGCAGATACTGATATTCGATAACAAAGAATCTTGATATGGATTCTTCAGATGCGTTTTTTTGTTTTTTTTTAAGAATTGTGACCAAGATACATACAGAACAGGACATTTTACAGTTTAAAAATGAATTTGTCAGTACTCTCTGGTGGACAAAGTGCTGTTTTTAAGGAATTTCTTTACTGCTATTTCTTTCTTTCTAAGCGAATATCACCTGATATATCGGTCTGGATGATTTATCGCTCTAGCTCTACTGTGAATGAAGTTATTCATTTTCCCAGGTCAGTCATAGCAAATCGCCAAACTTAGGCTTTGATACAGTCAATAATTTTTTAAAATAAGAAAGAAAACTCATGTTTGCCATGTTTGGATTTTATACCACGTCAGCTAGCCGTAACTGCAGTAAGCGTTATTTTTCCAAATGTGGCCGTTGATCCAAGGTCAAGCAGCGTAGACAGGCCTCTCTCATGCCAGTCTTGAGGCCATGCTGAACAGATGTTGGCACAGCCAGCTGGACATGGTGACCTTGAGTAAATCTCAAAGGGGTCTTCTTTGGCAGCATGGGCACCCAACTCTCCCCCCCTGGCAATGGAGACCCAGTGCAGCAGGGTATAAGCAAGCGATATGTGTGTGTGTGTGTGTGTGTGTGTGTGTGTGCGAGCGTCTACAAACCAGCATTGTGTGTCATTCAAGCTTCAGTGAAAAGGTACCAGTGAATCAATCACATGCCCTGTGTAACACCACACTAAATGAAATTCAATGGACTGATTGAGTGAGTGATGGATGATTCACATACATACAGCCAGAATTAAGTGATGGAGAAACACTCAGAAGGAGAGTGGAGGAGGTGAGGGTTGGTTAGACCTCTGAGGACTGCATGTGGTGCGTGTGTGTGCGCATGTGTTGCTCTGCGAGAGTGTGTGTGTGTGTGTGGAGAAAAATTGTAGACGTAGAGTGTATAGACTCTGAAGGCTGAGCGCCCTGAGGAGCGGCTGTGTTCGTACCCCACATCTGCCATCCCAGGATGCAGCAGAATGTGTGTGCATGTATTTACTTGTGTGTGTGTGTGTGTGTGTGTGTTCAAGAGTGTGTGTGGTTACCATCTGGGCAGAACATCAGGGGCACGCCTGGACTGCATGGTGAGCCAGTCCACTTTTAATCTGCCCAGCGCCCTCTCCCCACCAAGGAAGGTCAACGCCTCGGCAAGGACAGCACTGTCACCCCCGTAACACCAACAGTGGGGGTCGGCACCGGCTATCCATAATAGATGGCAGCTGGCTTTAGTGTACGTCTTCACTTTGCCTGGGGCAGCGGTGTTAGCCCATCTTTCATTCCCACTACTCCGCCGAGCTAATGTGCTGTGTTAATGCTTGTGTGAATCAGGAGGAGTGCTCAGTCGTGTGTCTCCCCTGTAGCTACCGAGCGCTCATGTCATTGCCAAAATAGGACAGAAGGTGCTTCAACAAAGGAAACATTCATCTGGAGGTATCACAGCACGACAACAAAATCAACCTTCATACATTAAGAGTTCACAACACTAGTTAGTAAGAGAAATGGGATGTGATGAACTTTTATGGGACAGCATGCCTTTGGTAAATGCAGTCATGGAGGTCCAGTTTACAGAACTTTAAATCATCAAGGCTTTGTGTTGTTTTGATGCTGTAATCATCTTAAAGTTCTTCTCTTTTATGGGTTGAAAGTAGTTCACAAAGTACAGTTTTAGACGACGACATTTCACACAAAATGCATCAACCCCAATTTCACAGGCTTTTATGTTAAGTGGCTGTTCAGTCCGACTCGCCCATCAAGCATGATTTCCAAGAGCATGTTTTTTTTTTTTTTTTACTTGCCAGAGAGACCAAAACCATTTTAAATGCAAATGACCTAAATAAGATTAGCGAGGTAGGCAGTCCGCTCCCTGTTAATTATCACACGCAGTAGTCAATTAACAGCGCTAACGATGGGACACTTAGTGAGCGTTAACCCAATTTACCACGGCTAAGAGCCGGGTGGACACAGTTGCAAGGGGTAACTTAAGGTGGGATCTGGAGGAGGCGGGGGGGGTCACATCATTATTGAGCTCCACCCCCGTTAGAGAAGCACAGAGGTCAGAGACATCTACTAGAGTACTTTACTATGAAATTGACAAGAAATAGAAAGCGTTCAGTGACAGTGTGTGGTCCTTTACTCTCTTGTCTGGCCTCTTCTCCCCATCAAGATGTGGAGTTGGGCACCATGTGGGCAGAAGGAGGAGCGGGACTCTTTCGGGGGTAATTAGAGTTGCCCAGGATGTGTTAGCCGAAATGCTGCTCTACAGTTAACAGCATTAGCCATGGCAGGGATGAAGGCGTGCTCTGATTTAACAGTTGTCACTAGGCCTTGGCTGTGAGAGGCATGGGTGACTGACAGGTCGAAACGAGGCCCTCGTTTGTGTGTCTGGGTGTGTGCACATGTGATGCGTGCTCACCTCTGTGTATGTGCACAGGAATGTGTGTTGGACTGATGTGAAAAGAGTATGGGGAGAGTTGTTGTGATTTTTGTCACCGTTGCTTCTGTCACTCTCTCTAGTTTAACCTTGTAAACCAGGAAAGTGTTTTGTTCTAAGAGACATTAGGTGACATAAGCTACACTTAAAATCACTGTTGCAAAACACAGGTGACTTTTGTTTTTGTTGAGTTTTATTGCAGAGCAGAAAAGTCACACAGTAGCTTTTCTGGCTTTACCCATCAAGTACATATGAATATTGTCGCAAAATGAATAAAATAAAGTGTGTACGGTGTTGTGCACGCTTATGGCTCATGACAACAAAAATTGATCAAATTAAAAAGCAACTTATTTTGCTGTATTTCTTTGAATCCCCATCTTCTTAAAAAGAAGAAAGATAATGTTGATATGGGTACTCAGTCAGTCTTAATACAGTTCTGTAAAAGTTCAGACTCAAATTGAGATTAGTGCAATTTAGTAAGGTTAAAAATGTGCCTTTTTGTTGGAAAAATGACTCCATAAGAGAAATGTCTGAGGATGTGGAAACACATCAATCTGAGATGGACCTAAAACCGAAGTATTTCATCTTAAATCTCTCACAATACAACCACATTTTCACTTCTTCCAAGAAAACAGTGGAGAAATTCTATACTATATAAACTGTGATGAAGGTACTACAGTATATCTGTAATCTATAATGATAAAATATCATCCATGTTACTGCAGGGAAATGATCTATTGCCTTGTTCTTGGTTGCCTGGCCAGTTTGATATTGATTTTGATCTTTTTCGCTATCTTCCCCCTTCAGTTACTGCATCCTCTTCACACAGTGTCTGTAGAAAAGAGATTTTGGCCTGCAACAGCACACTTTGGCTTAAACATTAAAAATGACTTGCCATTACTTGTGAGATAGACCAAATTAAGCCTTTAAGTACTTCTTCTTCTTTGTCAGATATTCAACCTCTCTGGTGCCCAATTCTACACTAAAGTGATGAATTTCGTTGGATTTTGGATGACAAATGTCCTTTTTTTCCCTTGGAGCATCCAGTTTAATGTCTACAGTACTTTTACTTCAACAGCCATGCTGAAGCTTCTAAAGGTTTTTTCTCTTGTTTTTAACTGTTGACTACTGTAAAATGAAACCATCACTCAGAAGCTGCTTAAACTACTCCTTAATTTCCTTGTAAGTTTGTTCCACTTCCTGGAAGTCATGCTTTGTACCAGCAGATCTTATTATCAGACCAGCACCAGTCCATTGGTATGAATGTTAAAATACTCACTCACTGTCCAGGCGGTGACATTCAGGCATCTCTATCAGACGGTCTCTCTCCAAAATGAAACATCTGCCCCGCTAACATAAATCATCATCACACTCTGGCTCTGCCCACCCATTTTCATCTGTGTAACCAGAGCTCTGAGCGTCAGCAGGAAGTGTATTGGTGAGAGCGGCCTATTGATCATTGATCTGGCGCCATCGATCCAAACCTTGCCTTTTCCCCTCCCACCCTCACTCTCTCTCTCTCCCTCACATGCTGTAGGAGTGTAATCTGTTCGGATTCACGGGGACACTCCTGTTCATCTTTTGACTTCAATCTCCCCATGGAATATACACATAAGCTCAGATAATGAGAATAAATGGCAGTTCTGACTGCCACTGGTATTTCTTCATGTTTGATTTATCACCTTTAATCAATATTTTTGACTTTACGTGCAGGAATCACCTTGTGATGCTGCAGAAAGTGTCCTTTTTTGTCTCTCAGAATCCGTTTAAGTCAGTAAAAACGTAAAGCAACCAACACTCAAATACTGGTACGATAAAAAGCCTAAACTTTCATTAACATGTGCAACAATCTTGACTTTCTACCAGTTTTTCTTATAAATAATGAATTGTGCAACTTTGCAATCTTTCAGCCTCTTTAAATGCTTCTCACAAGAAAAATCTGATTCTTAAGTAATCTAATAATGAGGTGATGCTGATAATAATCTACACAAGAAATGAAAATTATTATAATGATAATAAATAATGTATAAATATCTATTTTAGCTGATAATACCGTGTGATATTGAAAGAAAATGGCTCAAAATTTATATTAGAGTTCAATCCTGATCTCTTTATCAGTGGCACAAATGGCCGGCAGTAAAAGCCGCAACTGTATGATGAGCAGATCAATATACACGTAATTTACAAACTACAGGGCAGGTAATCAATGAGTATAAAAGTGTATGAAATATACATTACAGGAATCCTGCTATAGAGCTGACCATAGACTTTGATAAATAGTCGAGCCATTTATTTTTGTCAGTATTGATTATTCAATCCGGAGAGTTCACCAGAATCGTCCGTCTTCTATTCTCCTTTTCACTCGATCTTCTCCTGAAAGCTGATTTATGATCCTTCGGGTCAGATGAGCAGCTGTTGGTTAAAACACCTCAGAGATGAATAAAAGTGATTTGAAGTAAAGAGCCTTTAATGTGATTTTAAAAAGTGGCATGCCTTGATTGAAATGTGGCTTTATCTGGGTTACATTTTTAATTTTAGCACTCAAAGAGATCGCTTTTGTGTATTATTTGTGTACATAAATGTAACATCGTACTCCAGCATGCAAGTCGAAGTCATTCCTCCTTTTCTTGATTTCACTTTGAGTCTTTTTTTTAGTTTAGTCTTCTCACAGTTTAGGATCTCCCGACTCCACACAGCCCCAACGCGGTTATTGCTTGTCATTAGAATAACAAATGCACTGTGGCTCCTGATTTAGTGTGGTGCTCTGGCCCCTGATGTATATTAATACCACAACACTGCACCTCTTACCTAAGGTTCATCATTCATCCAGGTAAAAGAGGTGGAATTGAAAAGCAGTCCTTGTTTTTGCTGGAACCTGGATCACAGTCATTTATTGTGTCATGAGACAGGGCGGCCCCTCTGCACGTCCTTCACCTCCACGTGCAATGCCAGCTCCTATTAGATACTAAAGTGTGTTTGTGTGTTATTTTGTGAAGCACGCGGGTGTTAACATGGGATGAAAAACTTAGAAAATATGACTATTTATGAAAAAGGTAGAATAACAGTCAAATGTAGTTTATTATCTTGAATATTCCTTGTTGTTGGTTTTAATTTTGTACACTAGTGATTCCTTTTTTTGTCAAATTGTGTCCGTTGTCCTACATTCAGATTTTTGAGCTCAATACTAAAATAAAAGAGTGAAGGATTTGCATTTCATTTCATTTCATGCATATTTTTAATCATGTCTCTTTCTGGTTCAGCCCAGCGCTCCCATTTAAGTCTGGTGAGGTTCTCATTGAGTGAGTGGTGCAGCTCTGGGCTCAGTTAAGTGATGACTGCTGGTGACAGATTGTCCTCCACCACATTGCTAGCACTTCTCCCAGACAGACCGTCCGTCCCTCTTTCATCTCTTCCTGAGTGGACGTGAGGGCTCACCCAGCAATACAAGACAAATAACACTTCTGCCAGGCCATCAGTCTTTCCAGCAACGAGGCAGCTTACCTTTCAGTTGACTGTAGTCCATGTAGTACCAGACTCAGCATCACCTCAGCTTCCTCTATCATTCCCTGACCGTCCTCACTGGACTGCCATGAGTCTGGCTAGAATGTGCAAGACTGTCTGATGTGTACTGTAAGAAACATCTTTTTACGTTGAGTCAAAGCGATCCATGCAATCTGTTTCTGGTCATTTCTATCTGCAGTGTGTTTACATGAACTCAAGTGCTGAGATTATTGGGTTTTTTTGCAGTGACGTGTTGCCTTAGCTCTTTGCATTAATGCAGTCTTAATAACATCAACGAAAACTATAATGAAAAATAATTGTCGACAACCTGTTTTTCACAACAAAAACAAGACTAAAACTAAATAAAAAGTAACCTCTGAAAAAGAGAACTATAACGAAATGTATTTTTCATCAACAAATAAAAACTGAACAATATTGTGAGAGATGGATCAATGGATAAATGACCCAATTACTGTTTTAACGCAGTAATTAGTCAATAAACTGCATGCATCTGCGGAATCACACATTGTAGCTCCTGAGTAGCAAAACTATTTCCTCCACCGCCTGACATATCTGTCTTGCATTCAGTAACGTTCTGTCTCAGTCAGTAATGTTATCAGATGTAACCGGTTGTTTGACGAAACAGATTTATGGACTAAATTCATCTACAATCCACTGAGAATCAGACAAGAAGCAGCAACAAAACAGCTGAGAGAAACCACAAAAACATGCAGGCCAGAATGCCGACAGTTACAAAAATGCTAAGCTAACGTAACATTATTGTCTGTTTTCGTGTTGCTATCGGAGGGAATGAGTAAGTTCCAGGATTAATGTCGATTACACGATTTTTACAGTGGAAAAATCAACTTGTCAGTGCTCTCTGGTGGACAAACTATGTAATGGTGACACTGTTCTTAAATTACCTCAAACATTTATTTTGCATTTCTATACTACAATTTCTTGTTATGATAGCCGATCTACTGATATGTCTGCAATATTTATAAGACAGTAGTAGCTTATAATATTCATAAGATTTGTGGCTCTAATACTTAGTTAGACTATCTTGTACAGTAGCATTACCATGAAGAATTGTACTAATCCTGTTTTTTCCCTCACAAGTGTCCAGACAGATGAACAAATGATTGTTGCGGTGATAACTTTTCAGAGCTGTAAAGTCCTGCGTAAAAGGAGTGTGCTGTAGACTGCACGGGGTTGAAGTTTTCAACTTCCCTGTTCGTATTTTATCTTCACGGGTAACAGTAGCAACATGGTGCAAGAGGACTAAGAGAAACCTGGTAAACACAAATAGAGTTTTGATGGAGTAAACTGATTTGTTGGCCATGCACTTAACAGGGTTTCCAAAAGGGTTTTTACAATGTCCTTGACAAAGACACAGCTCAGGGAAAGTACCGCTGTAACAGCAGTGCAGGAGGGATGAAAGGAAAGACCATTACTCATAGCTGTATCCAGAATAATTACAAGAGAAGTCAGACTAAAACTGAAACCCAAATAAATAAGTCTGTTTCTACAACTGAACGTTGGACTATTTGTAAAATTCAGAATTCATACAAACTTGTCATCGTTACCTAATAAGCCAAAGCCAACCTTAAAATATTGGCTGTTTTAAAAAAAATCGTGAGGAGAAATCTGATATCTGATCACTGACCAACTGCGTGCAAATGTGGGCTTCACAGTAAACAGGTTGTTGCAGTGCATGTAAACGCCTCAACCTGATTTATCCCAAATTTTCTTTGTATGTAGTCGTAGTGCTGGTCAGCTCGAATGTAAAATGGGTAATGACTGGGCTCAACACTTGAAACCATTAAAAAATATCCTTGAACAAGGGGAAAGGGAAAATCTTTTTACAAAAAGGATCATTTCAGAGGTTTTCGCCTGAACTGCAACAAGGAGTGAATGGGTTGTCTGTGTAACAGTGTATAACTACTCTACCTGCCTATTACTCAGGAGGATGTTGGTGTGAATATGCTTGTATGAAAGAGAAGCTTCAGCTGAGTCTAGACTCATGATTCGTTAACTTCACAGGCGCTCTCGGGGAATCCTGAGGCCACGCTCCCCCTGCCACCGCCCTGGGCAATTATGCTCTTTTGAAATGCAAATGGTTGGCATGTACATGTGTTAGTGTGTGTGCGTGTGTGTGTGTGTGTGTGTGTGTGCGCATGTGTCGCTGTGTGGGTGGGTGGGTATACATGCAGGTTTTATGTGTGTCTCCATGCACGTCTGTGGGTGTGCGTGCGTGTCCCCGTAACTTATCTTAAAAGCACCTAAATCCACTGGCACCCCAGTGCAGCAGCAGTCAAATACAATAACATCTGAAAGCCCTGCTACCTTGTGCTCGCTCGGTCCATAGAAGGGACTCTCCAAAACGCAGAGCCGACAAAGAACATACCTTCAATTAGCCAAACGATTAACATTTTAGAGGAAGTCTGTGTTTGGGTCCCTTGGGGTCTCTGCACTCCCCACCAGTCTCCTTTTCATATTCAAATCCACGACATAAAAGTTAGCCATATCTAATCCTAAAAATGGGTCTTTTACTATTTTGTAAGGAGATAATGCCTGAAGTTTTTGCAGGCAGTATAATTGCCAGGTTACGGAAGAAGGTGTACCATTATGTTTAACAATCATCATGGGCCATAGGTGCTCCTATGAGTCAGATCAGACAGAGCTCTTAGAAGCAGCACAGAGCCGTATGATATTGTCTTTTCTAATTTAGTAGGCGATTAGTCAATCATACTAACCTACATTCATTTAAAGAAGCGCCTCTCTGGGGGTAGCTTCAACGCTTGAGTGGATTTATGGTCATTATCATGTTGTGCTGTGGTTTTGTCTTCTCCATAAGGGACGCCACTATTGATTTGTTTCATTTTTGTGTCTGGCTGCTGTCACTTAACCATGGCATCTTGGTGCTGGGTAGGCAGGGGTTGCCCATCTGCCCGCCTCCATAACAGAGTGTGACAGGGTACAAAATGGCATTGTGTGGTAGCTGTAAACTTTGTGTGAACTTACACCACACTCCTGTGCCGTTAGGACTAGATGAAATTCTTCTCAGACACTTAACCCAGGGTCAGGTGAAGTGAATTTCTCCCAAATATGCCACTCACAGGATGCACAGAGGTGTCTGTTTAACCTTTTTTGTGAATTTAGAATCAGCTTTTTCAGACTCTAAATTCATGGCGGCGTGCTGTCAATTCTTATTAATGCTAGACCTCACATTTAGTAGATTCAAATTCCAACTGCATTTGCATTTATCCACTTGACACTGTCTTATATAACCCACAGTAGGTAAAGGAATTATAGGTAAATCATTATTTATTAACATTTTCATTGTACAATATGAAATACGAAAGGAGATTAACTCAAAAAGCAACTAACTCACACTGGTGAATTGAGACATTGACTCAGTTGAAGGAAACACCCTCTGAAATGCTGAAATTATGTATTGATTTTCCTCCTGTCTTTCGCCCCGATGCCTCTGGGTAATTGCCTCTTTGCTGCTGCTGAACTGAACCGTCGGGGTGTCTCGGTGTCTCTGGCCTGTTATATAGACTCTTACATCAGGAAGACAACACCACTGACTTCTGTTGCATCACGTGTCTCCACCACCATCAGCTGGGACTCTGCAGGGCCGTACCGCACGTTAATAAATTGTTAAACTTTTTATTGACCTAATTTTGTCAATATGTAAATGCATAAGATTAAAAAGATACATTCACACATAAATATTGTTCAGTAAATTGTTCAGTAATAGCCATAATTCTGCAGGATTTTAATTTGGCCTTCTGAGGTGGAGACATCCGCTCTAACTGTTTCTAGGTCCATTTCTGACAATTTTGTTGCTTGCAAGGCCCGACACCCCATGAGAAAGTCAGACAGCAGTCTCAACATTTTGATCCACTACTTTGCATTTGCTATAGCGGTGATACAAATGGGGTGAGCTAAACTGTGGCCAAATAATCTCAACTCATGGTCCACTTACTAACATTATTTAGTTAGCTCAATGGTGGAAGAAGTACTCCAGTAGATCCTTCACTTAAGTACCAATATCACACTGTAATAATCTTTTAAGAGTAAAAGTCACGCATTTAAAAACCTACTTAAACTAGCTCTATGGAGTTTTTAACTGGTTATGAAACAGTCTCAATTTAATACTGATACCTCTATATGACCTACATCAGCAAACGAGACCAACAGCGAGAAGATTGGCTATTTCTGTTCGTTTCTAATAGTTATTCTTAATGCCTGCCACCGGGTCGGATTTTTCCGTGAAATCAGACGAAATGGTGCTGGGGTTTGCTCTGGCTGAATTCAGGTAGCTTCAGCCGCTAACTGAGGGCCCGTCCCCGGAGCTGCCACCCGCTCTCCACCCAGAGAAGTAGTTTCCTTGCTGCGGGGAGTGAGGCGGAGGGAACATGTAACCTAACGTTAGGTGAAACACTACCACCTTTGTCCACAGGGACCGCCAAAATCATCACAAAATGCAAAGTTCCATTGATATTGAGATTACAGTCATATAGTCATGACACAGCAAAGGTTTTTCCTAAGTAATCCACAAAGATCAAATCTAAATTTATATTTGAATATATTTAAAGCACAGTAATTAACTACTTTTGCTCGACCCCTTACTTTGGAATTCAAGCCTGTCTCCTAGAAATTGCTTGTAAGTAGTTTAGTTTTAGTACTAAATTGTGGTCCCTATTACTTTATGGTGACAAACGTAATGGATAGCGGAAATATGTTCAGGAAACACTGAATGTAGCACTAATTACTAATTTCTAGGAAACATGGTTGTTTGAATTAGTGTTTTGTTCCTCACGGGTTTCAACAAACATGACTAAAAGTCCGGAGGTGAAGCGTTGTAATTGTGCCATGTCAAAGGCAAACTAACCCTCTGCTCCTGTTTGACAGGTGTCAACTTTAGTGCCACAGAGGGCTTTAATAAGCAGGACCTTTGGCTGAGAGATGACACGAGCGGGTCACAAATATGTCTACTTTTGTGTGATAGACATTATGTTTTGAACTTGGCAGAATACATTTTTTTTGTCATACAGGAGGTCTCATCCCAGCACCGCACTTTAATTCTGTCAGGATGCTTGACTGCCTTCTGAAAATGGAAGACAATGAACAGTCTGTATGAAACGTCTTTTTTAGGACAATGAGCCTTGTGGGCTTTAGAGAAAGATGAAGACAAACTGTTGATGACAGTCCCCAATTCCCAAGATCTAGAATAAATGTTTTCCTCTTTTTTGGTCCAGAAAAGAACTCTATCAATCAAGTTTTAGGAGCACTCTTACAAAAAAGTGTGCTCTTGTTTTCAGGTCTTTAGTTTTAGTTCATTTGGATGAAAGGCACCTAGATTAAGGTTTTCTAAGGTTAAACTGTCATTTAATGTGATTCAGCCTCTTTAAGGTTCATAACGGTTTTCTAAAGTGACACACGTCTTGGCAGAATCAGCGAGCGTAGCAGATATCAGACACGAAAACGGGTAAAAATTGATTGAAATTCCTTTGATGTGGCATTGTCTCACTCACTTGAAAAATCGAAATGAAGAGAGAGCTGTGGTAAATTGCTCTGTGAATGTGGCTGCTGAAACCAATACTGTTTTCTTTGCTTTGCTAATTATTAATTACCCATCTCCATGCATATGTGTTTATTCCTAATTGTATTTGATGGATGAGTGGCAGCTTTGACACCTCATTAGACCAGATTAATTGAACGACACAATATTTATGTCTCGGCAATGACCAGTTATCCTACCATCTATCATTGAGATGATCTCGCTGATTGAAAACCACTGGTCCGTGTAATCCTAATTATTTGGAATTAGAAAAGAATTTATAGCTTCTTGTAGCGTTTTTCTGTGATGACGGCAAATTGGAAACATTAAATGCATAACGAGGGAGAAAATGAGAGGAAGACACAATCATGGAATTAATGGGGGTGAATGTCGGAGAAGGGGGAAGGGCGCATAAAACAAACGAGGTGCATGCCTTCGACTGTAGACCCACAGTTTTTCATGGCACAGCATAGTCGTAGAGACACACTGCCATGTTTTCTTGAGATTCTGGCATAACATTTGTCTCTTTCTCATAATTCTGAGAGGGAATGCCCACAGGATGCCTATTTAGAAGAGGGGTTTCTTTTTTCACATTTAACTAAACCTGTATATTCTCCAACTCCCCATCCACTCACTTCCAAACATGCTTCTGCAGAACATCTCGATCTATATTCTTGTCTTTTATTAAAAAGTTGGCTGAGTACTCGAAAAACATTTCCACTGAACTTCATATAACCCTCCTCTAACTTCTGCAAAGCTTTGCCCCTCATGGGAGGAGCACAAACTAAAATCCAGCATTTGAGCTCACAGAGAAGCAACAAGGCCCAGAAGAGTGGAGCTTTTACTATCATACAGTATAGGAAAGCCTCAAGGAACAGACTTCTTTCCCAGGTAGTGAGAACTTCCTCAAGCTTATTTTTCCAACTTTTCAAGTTTCTAACACCATTAGCTGGTTCCCTTGTGGTCTTGAAAGCGGTGGCGCTGATTGAATTAAGCTGTTTCCTTCTTTGAGACATTTTGACAAGCTTTTTTATACAGAAGTCAGTCACTGCTATAACTACACAGACCCATACCAATATGCTCATACAGCACTTGCACACAAATGCTTGTATACGTATGCACACGTACAGTACACATCAAGGCGTGCACACATGTACAAATGCAAACTGAATCTGACAAACTATCTATAGAAATCTGCTGACCAGAATCGCTCAATGGGATATAGACCAAAGGCATTCTTAGAAGCTGCTCTATAATGCCATTTACACCATAGTATTTTAATCAATTTAACTGGCCTTTTTAGATATACTTGGCTCAAAACGCTCTTTCTAGTTTTAAAAATAGGACAAATGGTCTTTTGGAATCAACTGGGGAGAAGTTTAATCTCATTGAATGGAGCCAAAGCCAGACGTTTAGCTCCACAGTATAGAATACAAGATTATACCGGCCTGATATAGCCCTTCCACCACCCGTTTATTTTTATCCTCTATTAAGGCAGCGATATCCTTAAAGGCTGCCAAAATTATCCTGTAAAAATGCTGACTGGGAAATATGAAAGGTTCCAGGCGGTTCTAGTAAGCAATCTGCGCGCATGGTGGAGCAATGTGACTGCTGTGCTTGCTATACCAACAGGGGTGACCCCAGTTGGATGGAGAGGTGAGACTAAATGAAAGTCATCCCTGGATCTTAGGGGAGCCAAGTCTGGAATACCAAGCCTCACTTCAAAATGAGATTTACTGCCAACGGACGCTGCTTTACATAAATGTTTGTTTTTAGTATTATATTCATCAGCAGTGTGTAAACAGGCTGCAACTCCTGCCGTTTTTAAAGCCACTGGAAATTTTTTTCCTCCCTCACTTTTCATATAAGACTTGATGCTTTCAAGTATGTGTGTGTGTGTGTGTGTGGGTGTGTTTTCACTGTTTAAATTATGCATTGAAATAATTAGATGATTTCTCAGCAGCTAAAATCATGCTCAGATGACTATTGTTTCACAAGATACACCACTGACTCTGAGCATTTTGATGATCCTCTCTTCCATGGAGGTAATTTATACAGAAACAGCCTCCTTTATTGTGGGATTGGGACGAGCAAAGAGGATAATTTCCTTATCAAACACACTATAAGTCATTTGAAATAGAAAGTTTTGTACTCAAGTTAAGCGTTCCTCAGAGTGAAGCTGGTAATTGAAGAGTTACTAGTGCCCTGTGGGTGTTCTGAGATGTTGAAGTCGGTATGAGCACAACCATCAGCTCCGTGACACGAATTTAATGAACATACGATTTTTTTCCTCCTCTCAAACATTTTTGTTAAGACTTACTGATGCACAAGTTTGTCACAACTGTTATTATACAGATCAGTGTGCCTACAAATATAAATATACGTGCATATCCCTCAGTGTGTTTTCTTTGCACGCCTTTTCACACTTTTAAACACAAGCTAGCTGTTGCTTACTCATTTTTCTGTGTCAAAAATATGCTTTAATATTTAAAAAATCTAAATATATTTATTCTTTTATATAAAAAGTCTTATGTTTTGTTTAATCAGTCTGTTTGTCCAGCAGACGCTCAAAGCAACCGTGTAAAGTTACCCACTTCTCTTGCCGCTAGCTGTTTTATCTGCAGGGTCTAAACACAGCAGGCCTGCTACGTACGCATAAGCGTCATAAAGCTGTAAAAAGCTGACACCACGAGGGCCGTTTTTGCCAGTAGCCTTATTGGAATGAACTTGAGAGGAATGTATTGATCCCGTTTCTGGATGGCAATGACACAACCTGGCTTCGCTTTAGAGGTGACTCCATCCAGACCCTCTTGTGTTATGCAGGTGATGTAGACGAGTCGCCGAGGATTCGACGGGTGTCAAGGAGCTATTTAAAATGAGAGCATGGTGGTGCGATTGATTTTGTTTATATTTGATGTGATTAAACACAGTGGAGACCATTTGCTGCTGCTGGAATCACAATTGTGGCTTTCACTGGGGCACAGGTGCACCGCAGGTTAGAAAAATGTCCTCAACGTAATATATGCCATTTGGCGATTGCATTTAACCAAAGTGTCTTATCATGATTGAACACATTTTAATAATGAATGGTACAGTGAGAACAACTGTGATAGTGTTGGTGCCCGATACACGACAGCATCAATGTAAGTAGACAGTAATTTAAGAGTTTATAAGAAGAATTTCTTTAAAATGAGGATAAAAGTAAAATATTGCCGTCTCTGCACTGAATAATGTGTCCTGAAAAGGTCTGATGAAGGCTGATATACAAAAAGTATCAACTCCTCATCTTAATATAATTACAATACATGTACCCACAATATAAACGGCTACAGTGCAAGTGCCAAGAGACAGTTTAGAGAGAAGCTACAGACATTAGATACACAGTAGGAGTTGAAAAATAAGCATAATTTCACATAACATGTTTGGACATACTCTTGCTTCCTATCAGTGATATCAAATCATACCACCACTATAATAAATGATCAAGTGTGAATTGCCTGCATGGATGTTTCACACGATGAAGCAGTGTCTATGCTAGAGATCCCAGCATACATTTATTTCCCTCATTGTGTGAGTCCAGCTCTCTCAATCAAGATATCTGAGTCCTGCTACGAGTCCCTGATTAACACCACCGCTCGTGTAGTTTTGTTTTAACTGTCCTCAGTTAAATGAGAAATTAAGAGGCAAGAGATAGAGGCTAATAGCATTTATTAACCCAGCGTGAACGGGCAGCGGGGCGACCGCGGTCCTCCACCAGCCCCGTCTAGTCCTGGTGGCTCAGCCAGCGTGGCCCAGAGAGGGGAGTGGAACATAATAAAAACCAACAAATGCACCCAGCTGATTAATGCAGCCCTGTGGCTATAGTAATTATCCCTCTCCACACTCCTCCAGCAGACGAGCCAAACAAGTGTGTGGCAGCGAGAGGGAAATGTGCAAATGATGGATCTGTAGGATTCAGGGTCTGTTTAGTGCTTCGTGTTAGTAGTTGGATAAAGACACATTTTTGTTGATTTGGTTGACTCTTGAGGTGGAGTTGGAGCCTTTACACTTCCATTTTACAAGTCTATAGTATTTTGGCCTGGTTTGTGACATCTGTATACAATATTCTTGCTTTTATGGTGAGGTTTCAAATTCTATACATGTTTAATTTGTATCTTACAATATATATTTTACTTAATTTCTTTTATTTACAGATTGACATCGATGTAAAAGTGAGAACAGTTATTTCCAACATGGTCTTAAGATGTCAAAAGACAGACATAAAACATGTAACAAACAATAACATCTTAAAATCAGAACTACGTCAGTACAAAGTAAACCAAAATAAATGAATACACTGAAACATAGCAAAAAGGATTAATAGCACCAGTAAAGTTTAACTCTTAATCTGTCACCATGACCTCTGTAAGCCCCACTTATTTTTGTCAGCTGTACATGTAACATTGATACTCTTAACATCTTTTTGGGGTTTAATTTGAACCATGGCTTTATGTTTCTTCTATATGTCAGTTGTGCACCTCTCTTTTGCTCTAGTTTCCTCAGTATAAATATATTGTTAGTTAAATAACAGTAATTAACACGACTATTCCAAGCTAATGATGATATTTCTATGTCATATTTCGGCTCGTGGACCTTCACAAGATAAGACACATGATAAATATTAATCTCCACATGTTTTTTCTCCGCACTAATTCTTCTACTGAGTTGAGGAGAAAACGTCTAATTTGAATGGAAACACAGTTTGTTCAGTCATAATTTTGATGAATTCAGATGAAACTGATTTGATCAGCTCGCTACCAGTCAAATAAAAAACAAAATGTTATTCTATAACTGATAATTTAAAGAGAAACCATCATTAACTAAATATATTTTAAAGAAAATGACTTTTTGGTTCATTTCTCCCTTTTCATTGATTTTTTTTTTAACTGTCAGTAATTTGATTAAAGCAGTGCAAAGTCATGTGATGAGTTCATTAAAACCAAACAAGTGGCAGCTATTTGAGCGGTGTTTGGTTGATGTGAAACATGAGTCAAATAAAAGTTTACAGCCATCAGTGCCTTTGCAAACTCTATAACTCAGACACCTCTTTGTAAGGAAGCCACTTTAATAGTTTTCTGTTATTTTTCTGTCTCGTAATTCAGTCAAGATTTTTTTGTATTTCTGTTAATAAATAAATTGTTCAGTCAATTCAGTTAAATCTGTTTCTTTGTTAAGAGTTGACATGCTGCATTAAGTTACATCCACATCACACAGTGTACTCACACAGTGAGCTTCCTGCTGAGCCGTCGGGCCGCACGTGGTACCGTGTCTGTTTGAAGAGGTCAGAAGGTCAAACGTAAAAGACCAGTTTGCTCGTGAATCAGAGATTTAATTACATACAGCCAGTGTGACAGGGAGGTTGTATCCCTCAACACAATATGTAATTACTATTTATTGACAGAAAACGATTGGTTCTTTTTCCACTTCTCAGAAACAAGCTGCTGATTGCACACACTGTTAAGTATAAGCCTTTCTGATTTGCTTATAGAAACGTTTTGGTAAATTCAGTGTTTTTGTTCACGAGTGCACACATTTTCAATTGTGCATACTGTACAAGCCTAAATTTCTCTCCAAAAATAAACCCAATTCCCTTTTCTATCCATCTGTTCTGTTAAATTAAAGCCATATTCCAGCATTCAGAGGCACTGAAGACAGGGAATACATCAGTAGGAATGAAAAACAGCAAATGAGAGCAAAACTATCATGAAAACATAAACTGCTGCCTGATAAATGCACAGTGTTTAGATCCCAGACTGGCTGTGATCTGCTCAAAGAGACACACTCTTGGTCATAGAGCTGAAAATCTGTTTTGCTTAAATACAGACTTAATGATTGGATTACTGTTTCTTCGTTTGGCGATAGCGTGATAGTGGGATTACAGACTGTGCGCTCAATAGATTTCCTGTCAGAAGCCATGAAGCCAGGTGTCCCCTCGCTGTGTAAGCTGGCTGGCTGAGAGGGAGGGAGGCAGATGAGCCTTGGACTTACAATATGGCCCACCTCAGAAAAGTGGCAACACAGTGGAGCTGCAAAATTAAATGCAGTGAATATTTTAAGTGAATAGACCAAAATAAAACCACGCTGATAGATGAGAATGTCACTTTTGATCATCTTTCTCCAGTTAAAAATGTGTTTAATTAACAAAATCAGCAGTTTTATCTTTATAAAATGTCCCATAGCTGAGATATTTTCACATGCACTCTAAATTTAGCATATAACTTAAATTTTTAAAAACAGCAAAGACAACATTTCCACGTTTTTTTATTTAATTAACTTCTCCAGTATTCAACCCTAATGTGAAATCATACATGTCATCTGAACATTAGTCTCTTTCTGCTTCATTAAAAACATAAACATATCTCCTCTATTGATTATGTCTGGATGTCTTAATCAGATCAGCGGGAATATCCTGTTTTTCCTCCGCGGGAAAGTACATTAAATGCCAAAATATTGATCAAAAATTTAATTGAGAATGCACAGCTCCTTTATTAAAGCAATCTGCCTTTGCTCCTGTGACTTTGATATGGACTGACATGAAAAGAAAACGTTCAAATTTATAATTCCTTTTTATTTAAAAGACGGTTGGGAAACAGAGTCTGTCCCGAGGCTTCTGGCGACACAGCAACGCTGTGATCAATAAGAGCGTGTGATGGGTTTTGCATCGATCAGGAAAATGTGGGTTGATGAAGTGGGTTGGAGGGGGCAGGGAGGGGGGTGGGCTTTGGGTTTCCTCTGATGGCTGCCACATTACACAGACGTGGTAAAGAACCACTCAAACTTGTCTGTCGTCGTCATCATCGTTATTATCATTCCTGCCGAGGTCATTATCACTCTCGGTTTCTTACATCCTGCCTCTTTCGGGATTGGTAGATCCCCTCTCCTCATAGTGTGGGAAGCAGCTGCCATTACTCTAAAGGAGGGCAGGCTGTGGAAAGCCAGATCGGTGGTGGAGAGGATAAAAGAGTAAAGGGAACAGTTTAGCTCTGTAAGCTGGCATTGAGCCTTTTAAAGCACAGTAAACAGACCTGCTTAAATCGGCTTCAGTGAATGTGCTGCTACTTCTTCTGTTGCTTGTCAGTTACTACTGTCCACTTCAGTTTAGTTCTGCAGTTGTAAACATGAACTGTTACTCAAAGAAGCTCATCATCCATCTATCTATTTATCTATCTATCTATCTATCTATCTATTTATCTATCTATCTATCTATCTATCTTTCTGTCTATCTGTATTTCTGTCTGTCTATCTATCTGTCTCTCTGTCTTTCTGGGGGGTCTGCCTGCGTCTTTGTGTTTTGCAGCGCTCCCTCGTGAATGACTGGACACCGACTGGTCGTCTGTTAGCCCGTCCCATCTCAGTAATCTTTCATCCCCACTGGCTGCTCTCAGGACAGCCTCCCTGAAACCAGCCAATGGCAGCTGCTCCATATGCACCAAGCCACTCCTTCCTGCTCTTAAAGAGCCCCCATGTCTTCAATGGAGACTCAATCCCCTCACTGACTTACTCAGCCTGAGTGCGCTCTCACCACTGCTGCTCTCCATCCATCTGTCTCTAATATTCTCTCTTTCTCTATCCATCACTCCCCTGATCTTTATTCTTTCTCCTCTTCTCTACACTTACTTCCTGTTTCCTCTCTTCTGTTTCTTCTACCTCAGGGTCTTCCTCCTCTCTCCTCTTTTCTATATCACCACCACTCCTCCTCTCTCCACACGTACTCCTGAGCCTGAGTGTGCAGCACCTGTGCAGACTGGAGTTTGTCGGGCCGAGGCAGAAGGTTTTTTTTTATTTTTTGTGTGTGTGGTGAACAGGGAAGGGAGGGGAGACAACACCCAGGAACACCTGACCAACAATTCCTCAAGATATGTGGAGACTTTGGAACTGATCTCCTCCTCCAGCTTTTCCCCAGCTGTTTGTTTATCTGTTTTTATTGCAACACCTGGAATGCTTAACGTGGACTGATGGATGTTTCCGAACTCTGCATTCCTGACCCTCTCTGCTACCACAACCAGTAGGTGCATCTTTTCCTCTTCTCTGTTTATTTTTCATCTCTAATGTTGTTTCCATTTTAGGTGACAGAATTTCATTTACTTCTTTGCCTCTATTTTTATCAAAAGGAGAGGAAAAAAGTCACGAGGAAAATCTGTTTAAATCATTTGTGAAATAAATCTTGTGCGTAAACTATTTCAAAAAACCAGGGAGTTCCTCGCATTATCCCAGCTCCACCTCCCCATGTACGGGACAGCAGAGCTCAGTAGTGTCAGTGAGGCTGCAGTAGCGTAGCCCGCAGGGAGTCCAGGTCGGACGGTTGCCCTACAGCTGTCTTGCTCTGCATCAGGATCCAGGGTTTAACCTCAGCCGCAGGGAAGAGCCAGAGGCAGATTAATGCGGACGATATCCAGACGACTATCCTCTGGCAGAAGCCGGTGTCCGGCGGTGTCCCAGGGAAAGGAAACTGTGACTGTACTGTCGCCCAGTCTGTGTCAGAGCGTGTGTTCTTGAGAGACAGATAAGAGTAGATTTGAGGGGGGAGGATAACTTGCTGCCTGTGTTTTGTTAAAGCTTTCACCACTTTTATGTGGTTTGTTTTGCACTTTACTTCATTTTTGTGCTTATGATTAAATCATGCTGAAATTATATTGACAAGGAGGGATTTGATCATCTCCAAAGTGGAAGTATATGTAAAAAAAAAATGCGGTTAATTCTTTTGAAAGAAGATTAAAGTGCTGCCTACAATATGCATTTGTCACTGTGCATTTAGTTCATAAGTGCAGGGATCAAGCAGCTTGTTATAAAGTACCTCAGGAAATGAAAAGTCAAAGAAACTCTCAAATGAAGCAGCAGCCGTTGGTATTTCATTACTACACTCCTTGCCTGGAAAGACGCTCTTCTTTTGACCAAATATGACTGCACGGGGAGACCATTTACTGGGATCCTCTTAATGTTAAGCTGTAGATGGGATTGGAAAGGTTTAACCTGCTTAGCACTTTTTACAGGGCTGTGATTAGGAATATTTCAAACTCCATAAGACTCTCTACGAATAAAAGCAAGAGAAACATTTTTGCATTCAGATGTTACTGCTTTTATTAGAAGGGATTAATTGCAATTATTTAAAAATGGTTATAGATTTTTATACACTTTAGAGGAATCTCGTGCTACATTAAAAATGTACATCTTGTTGATTTTTACATTCATTTTTGTCGTATTTTAGATTTGCACTTGCATACAAAACTGCACTCAAGTAATAAAGAGTGTAAGATCGACAATTCAAACTGTTTCAACAGTGCAGTGAAATGTGCAGTACACATAATGTAAGGATGAACATTAATTTAATTTAAATACTACAATCAAATTAATCACACTAATTTCTCAGTGAATGGATGGAAATGGTTTCAGCAGTGTCATGTTTAACCACAAGTGTTTAGAGAATTTGCCAGTTGTTTTGATATCTCACATAAAAGTAACACATCTGGGTTTCATTTCTTTCTAATGTGTTAAAACGTATCCATTTCATGTATTGTCTTTTAAGGCTTTGACACTCAATATTGCAATTCCTGTGCAGATTGCAGTGCAGTTTGAAAAAACCCACAAACCTGAGCTCTTCTGTTTCGCACAATCATCAGTTTCAAGAATCTGTAAAACTGCATTTAGTACACATCCATTAAATGAAAACTGTGGACTTAAGTTATAATATTTTTTATTACATGTTAAAAACATTTTAAGCTGAATTCAAATTCTAAAAAAGACGAAGGCAACAATACGATGCTATTAACCTCTAGTGACCCTGGGCCAGGTCTTAGTGTGTATGTTGTGTGTGTGTGTGTGTGTGTGGCTGTGTTTGTGGGACTGTATGTTTGCATGTGTACCTGGCAAATATGGGCGCACACAAAAATATGCATGTGTGTTTTGGCTGCTTACGTGCATGCATGCATGTACACATTCATGTATATATGTGAATGTATGCTGATAGTCTGAATGTGTAAATGTAAATGTTTTTTCAGATAGCATCATATGTTAAATGCAGGACTGTTGGGTCACATTTGATAGGATGGCATTTTTTATGACTCACTGGCATCCAAAAAAAACAAAGTCGTGTACAAAAACTCAGTTCAGGAGTTCTTCCTGGGATTAATACTGTATTTTCTAGGGGAGTTAATTTAACTTGCTATGTAATTATATTTTATTTAAGGAGAGGCAACCATGATAAAGCTTTTAGATAAGAGTGTGTCATTACTATAAACTGTATAAAACTTGCACACTCTTTATCAAAAGAGCATCGTAACAGAAGCTATGTGATAGTAAATGAGTAAATGATTCTAAAAAGTGTCTTTACCTTTAAGTTAACCATACAAGCAAACAGTTTACCACCTGGAAGTCATTGTACTTGCTCATGTACCTGTATACTGTAAATCTGTAGTTTTAGTGTCACATAAAACTGTGCTTAGTTAGGTTTGTCTTCAGAGAATGCTATTAATAACCCCTTGAGGACTTTTGGCCCGACGACCGACCTACTGGCCCGAGGTGAGAGGTCCCACGGCTGTTGTGTCCAACTCACGCCACGTCTTTGCTGAAGAGGCAAACATGTTCTTCTACCAACAAACTAATATTAGCTTATCAGGCATCTCACATTATTGCTAGAAAACAATTAATACGTGCACATATATGTCTGTATAGCGTGTCCTTTTTTGGAGACATTAAGTGACTCACAGTTCAGAGGTGTTTTATGCCAGTTTCCTCTGCACAAAAAAAAATAATTGAAAAATGTAATTATACATACATGTAAATACTATATATTAATACTATATATATACTAATATTCATGTTGCAGTGTTCGGAACTTATGATTGAATCTTTGAGATATATCCACATGAGGACCGTTTTGGCATTTTTGAACCAAATTTGAATTTAATTTGAATTGGTGTGTAACCAAAATTCAAATAACTTGCAGCTGTAAGTGTGAATTAAAGTGGAAAAACTGGACAAGTGTCCATTAAACTTTGTAATCTACTTGTAAAATCTGCCTCTTCAGGTAATCTCAGTCCTTTGAAATTCTGGGGAGAGAAAAAATTACCTGTGCTACCTGCTTATAAATTGTTTGTGGAGGTTTTTTCATGTTTTTTCATGGCAGACACTTTCTTAAGCACATAATAGAATTTTATATCTTCATTGTAAAACTTTTCTTATTCTTTAAATGTCTAACAAACAATTGTTGATTTTAAAATGGTCAACCTTATTATGTCTCTGTGATTAGCCGTGGTTTCAGTACGATTAGCCATGGCAGCTAATAGCTTTTGACAACTGCATTATTTACACTTAAAGTTTAAATGTTTATGTTTAGTTTGCTCTAATAAATCAGATCCATTTTTCTCTCGTTCCACCTGCTGTCCCCATAGGTGCCCTTCACAAGCAAACCAACAGGAATGCATAAGCACAAGCAGTCAAATGTATGCACACACACACACACACACACAGACACAACCATAGACACATACACACATATGTGCGTGCACATACGGATGAGACCAAAGAATCACACACTGACCTGGGGTCTAATTTTAGCGGGTGCCATATCATGGAAACACCTGACTGTGTCTGTTAAGAGGAACACATCATCTTATCATGCGTTGCATTTATTACACTAGTTCTGCACATTGTCAGATTGTGTTAATGTCGAAACGTTACCATTAGTCAGTGTCATTAATATCTAAATATTTATTACCTAAATAAAGTCATTAAGTCAAGGGAAAATATTTTTAAATATACACTTTCGGGAGAAAAAATAAATTACAGCAGAATATTTAAACCCTGCGCATAAGCATATTTTCTGGAGTTGCTTGTGTTGTAGTGTATAGTGTTGTTTAACTGGAAACTGCCATGATATAAAACATTAAAAAAAAAGAGAACTCTGGCTTGTAATTTCAAAGTGTGTCTGCCACACCGAGTATTTGGGAGATTTATGAGATGATATTTGATACGTTACTGATAAATTCGGGTCTCATCGCTACTTCAGTGTTTTCTTTAAAAGTAGTTTTGTGCATGTCAGAAATACTGAATTGAATTTTAATGTTTAAGTCTCGGTAACATTAGTGGAAATGTTGTTGTGTTTCTTGTGAAGGCCAGTGTCTTACAATCTGCCTAATCACTCTAGTGAGTGGACAAAGTTGACTGCTTCCAGCACACCTTTCTGCACTGCATGGAAACAGCTATCATTGCACTTTAAGTAACACGATCACGGCTGGTTTTTGTGCCAAAATGGATGAAAATGATTAAAACATCTCACCGGGGTGTGATCAGTCCCATCTTTTAGTCTGATAGTTGGCTGATGGGACCGGTAAGATCGAAGCCAACCGAACCGAGCCCACTGACGGATGGAGGGAGCAGGTGGTGGGACAGTGCTGTGTTGTGTTCACATAGTGGGGGGAAAAAATGCTGCTTCCTTCCAACTTCTCTTTTACCACCAGCTTTGAGTTTTCATGAAGAAGTTTGGGGGAAAAAATGACCAGAGACAAAAACAATTCATGCTGCATTTCCTCATGACACTCTTTCCCAAGTGTTCAGACTGACGTGTTTATTGATGGCGATGGCTGCTGCATACGAGGGTACAGCCCAGCTCTGTGGTGGAGTGGTGTTGTGTGACGGCATGAAGGGAGAAATAACTTCATTACATGTCATGACCCCCTCTTGATATAGATATATCCTTTAGGCAGCCTGTCAAGGACTCTGAATTCATCAGGATGTAGATGGACGCTTTTTTTTGCAGCCGCTATTCAATCAAAACATGAATGTGGCTTCCATGTGCTCAGGCTGAATGCAGGCAGCAGAGAGGACTTATTAGAATGAGTTTGTTTTATTGATCAAATGAAATTAACACACACACACACACACACAAAGAGAGAGAAGAAGAAGCAGTGCGTCTAATCATGGAGTGTGGGTCAGCCAGCATGTTTAATTTAATGGGCCTCATCGTAGCTTCACGAGGTCTCACATTGTGAACTTAATTCCTCTTCACCACGTTAATTTGCATTGTGTCAATTGACCGGAGCGCTTACTGTATCAGCTTGAGTCTCACTTGAAATTCAGCCCATGCCCTAATACCATTAGGCAAATGCAAAGTTGTGTCATTTACACATTTGGAGAAGAAAAAAAAGGGGGGGGGGAGAGAAAAGCCAATTTGCGCCGGACAAGACTCGCTTGTGATTATCAGTGGATGTTATTACTGTGGAGAAGCAGACGTTTGAAGGTTATGTTTCTGGGCAGTAATTGAAATGCAAAATAACATTAGGATCGATGGCCATCTCTGTTTATTTATGAAATCAATATCGTAACTGTCCCTCATGAGTCCCCCTCTGATTCCCAATGACGGCTTAAGTCTCTGCTCGTTTATTCTTTCTCCCCCATAACCTCCTTCTTCTGTCTCTTTTTAAAAGGCAGTTAGGGGTGTGTTTGACTTTGCAGGGAGAGCAATTTCCTGGAGGTGGTGGACGTGTATGTAGATGGGGGTTGATACTCCAGGTAAGGAGACATCATCCATGTGGGAAATCTATGCAATCTCTCCTCGTGGCAGTGACATTGAAGAGGCCATATGCTGGAAGTTCTGTGTACGAGCAAGTGTGTGTGTGTGTGTGTGAGTGTGTGTGTGTGTGAGTGTGTTAAAGAGACAGAGAAGCAGAAACAAAGTATATTTATACTGCCATGCAGTATAAACGTAGTACTGGAACTTACTAACTTGGTCAGGAGTGGTAACTTTAAAGTAAAGAAGAAATGTAATTGTACAGCAGTTTTCAAAACAAAATTAAAAAGAGCACCTTCAGGACACAAATCTGTGGTAAATGTTCTGAATTCCACTTACTTATTCTCAAAGCTTTTAAGCGTATCGCATGGCCTTCTTCAGCTATGGAGTTAATCAGGTAGCTAAGTGAGTGGACCCTGCGTTTAGAATAGTTACTGCGGAGAACTGACAAAGCCTTTCACAATTAAACCACAAAACACAAACTTCAGATTTAACTTTATTAGAACTTTAATCGGCAACTATTTTGATTGTTAATCATTTAAGGAATTTTTGAAAGCAATAATGACAAAAATGGTACCAGTATCTCAAGTCTGAATATTTGGACATATGAAGATGTCTCCTTTGTCTCTGAGAACTTGTGGTGAACATTTTTCACTATTTTCTGACATTCTATAGAGCAATCAATTAATCGATTAATCAAGAAAATAATTGGCAGATTAATCAATAATGAAAATAATCTTCAGTTGCAACCCTAAACTTTATTTTCTTGGGAGCAAGATTTGTCTTGTAGCCAGGTGAAGCATAGAATACACACATACTTGAACATGAGATACGTAAATCCTAATAAAATACATAAAACATATGATATGAATATGCTGAAACCATAAAGGCACAACCTTCCACAAAGAGGATAAAATTATTATTATAATATTAACAGGCACAAAGAATATCTAAATTATACCAGAAATAATATTGTTTAAAAAAGGAGCATCCTCAGTCAAATCGCCAAGTTTTTAAATGTCGACTGATTGAGGTAAACTGTTCCACAGTTTAGAGGCAAAGACAGCAAACGCATCATCGCATCCAGTAGACACTGATTAGAAGAGCTAAGAGAACTTAAAGTGCTCTGTGGACACAACAATTCAGATTCGGTAGAAATTATAATTTTATATGTAATATTTAAGTTTATGGCTGTGAAGCTGTGATTCAGGTGTGTTTGCACTTAACTAAAGCTCTAAGCTTTGAGCAGATGAAGACATGCACATCTTGCAGATTTTAATAAATATGGTTTCCATTGTAAAATCAACAAATGTGCTTTAAAAATGTATTTTGACGAATGTCTTTTCTCTAAAAACCGACTACATTATTCGCAGCAGCGTATGAATCATGCATTTACATTTTAGAACGCACACATTTTTTGATGACCTTCATTTGTGCCCAACGCTATGTCAGGCTCATGTTGTTGTTACTACTTAACACTTGGGCAACACACGCTACCCCATTTTCCCGCTCGCATGACCATTCATTTCCCAGACACCCCAGCCGCGGACTAACAGTGTAATCTATGTGTCAGGCAGGAAGGGGCACTCAGTTTAAAGCTGATAGAGTTTGCCCCAAACAAGGACAGCCTATCATAGAAAGATTAATGAACTAATTTCATGCATGGCTCCTTGCCTCTGTCCTTCTGCGCTTCCATGTTCAACTGTGTGTTCAGCACCATGATTTACGCTGTGTTCCGTGCTACAAGCTTAACCCCGAGCTTAACAATAATATTTCCCCTCAGTGGGAAAATACATAGTAAAATATGGAGAACCGGATTTTTAACCCTTCACTTGTCGAGCCAAGGATAGCATGAGGTCATTGTGGAGAACTGCTTTGAATATGCATTTTTGATTTTTTTTTTTTTTTTTTGACTGCTGGTAAAAATTTATTGTGCAGAATTTCAGAGGCTGGAGAACATATTTCATGGTTTAGAGAAGAGGTGGATGGATTCAGGATTTATGTAGGGAAGCAGGGGATCTGCAACACTGCCAGCATTAGGAGGCATGCCAAAATACACACACACACATGCACACACAAACATTTGAGATTTTAAGCTGCTCTGGTGGGACATTTTCACACCCGTCACCCTTTGGCACCGAAATGAAAATAAAAAAACAGTGGTCACTGATCTGAGCGTGTACATGTCAGGCAGCGTCCCAGTCATATTAAACATTATGGACAGATCTCTAGCTTTTGCATGGACGCTCTCTTTCTTTCAGTGTGGTGGACAGACTGAAACCTGTGTGTCTGCTGCTCCGAGGCGTCCATTGTGGGACCGTCTGGGCCTCTAAGAACAGCAGAGCAGAGAAGGCAGGTGACCTTCACGTCTGTCTGATGAGTCTTGCTTGTCTGCTCGGTTTGTGCCATTTTTCTGCGCGACGGAGCAAACACTACCCCATTAGATATTAGGTGCAATGCGTTTGTGCGTGTTTGAGTGTGTGTGTGTGTGTGTTGCCAAGGGAGCGGGGCAGGTTGAGGAGAGTCAGGCTGCATTCAGAAAACTCTATGTCTCTTTATAATAAGAGGGGGGAACCAAATTATGAAACTATGAAGCTATTTCTGTCTGCGCGAATTGGTGGCTCGTGCCATTATTTCATTTCGACAGATTTGAAAGGACCCATTAGAAATTTCCATTAAACCTAACAAAAAACATCTCCCCAGCGTTACTGTGTGCTAAGTGTGGAATGAACTACTTTTTACATATGCCACAATGTACTATTCCATAGGGAATCCCCCTATCTGGCTGCAATGATGTATTAACTGTTACCACGCCGCTCTCTCCAATTCCCTCAGATGGGAGAAAATATACCTTCCAATTTGACTATAGGTGCATGCTGATTGCTAACAAGATTTAACATGAGCCCTGTGAATCTTTTATAAACTGCAATAGCCTCAGAATGAAGACTAACATAATGTTGTATCGCTCTATCTCGCACTATGTTAACAGTCCTGACTGATTAAAAATGCATAAGGAATGTCTGGGACCCGTAAGAGGACGGTTTATTTTTTCATGCCTCATCTGGAACAGGAAGGAAGCAGAGGATCAATAGATCTGATCTGGGCCCAGGGGTAGAGGCCATCTCCTCCTCCTCCTCCTTCCACCCGCTACCCGTTAGCAGTTAAAAGGGAGGTTTCATGTTGTCGGGGCCTGATGACTTCATAGCTTTATATAAACACTTGTGCAAAGAGGCAACAGAGGGAAAGTACATTCCTAACCACAACACCAAATTTGAAAATGGGGGCAGCCCCTGGCAGCAAAAAAGGGAAGAAGTTCAGAGGAATCTGGTCAGCATTAATTTCCTGTTAGTTTCAGACATTCTTAACATGGCTTTCCACTGTTCTCACCCCAATGTTTAGTGCTCACAAGCTTATAGGGCTGAAGTTGTGTAAGATCAGCACCAACTGTGATGGACAGAGCCAGCAGTTCTAACACAGACCCCGGCCTCATTTCATGCTTTGTTTGAGAGGATATTATTGAAGCTACTGCAAGTGCAACAACATGCAGAGGCCGTACTGCCTTGAAGAGAAGTTATTGTCCAACAATAGCAGTAGTCGTCATTGTTATTTATTGTGTCAAGCACATACAAGTGCCCAGCCCACACGGACTTATAATACAACATTTTTCAGCAAAGTACATAACTTATTACATAAAACTTAACGTGGCAAATAAAGAACTTTGGAAGAAATACAAAAGGTTTTGCAGCGATGCAACAAGTCCTCCAGGAACCTTCTGTTTTTGATCACATATTTGCCACATTATGTGGTAACTGAAACAGTTGCTTTTTATTAGTCAAGTCAATTCCAGTTTTATTTATCTTTTATTTAGCCCAAAATCATGAATTTGCCTCAAAAGCCTTTACAATCTGTACAGAATATGACACCCTCTGTCTTTAGACCCTTGATTTGGATGAGGAAAAACTCCCAAAAAGCCCTTTAATGGGGAGAAAAAGGAAGAAACCTCAGGAAGAACAACAGAGGGATCCCTCTTGAAGAAGTGAAATACATGTAAATTGTACATAAGTAACATTTTCCTTTAATTCTTCCCAAATTTTATAATGAAATTTAGGATTAGGGAACTTAATCCCAGGTCAGTGCCTTTTCCTCAGCCTCTCCAACCTCTCACTTAAGTCCACCGTAACCCAGCACCGTCCTTTGGCAAACTAACCGGGACTATTGATTGGGTCATGTATTACCCATGATCCTCCATATGCTGAGTGTAACACCTCTCTCTGTCCATTAACAGCCTTCTGAAGTTTCATTCATTCATTTACTTCTGGCAGCCGACCAATTGTGGGCATTGTTTTCAAGATGTATGGGGCATCTGTTGACATGGTCGTTAGTTACCATTTTGCCTGAGAGAAATAAGCTACTGTAGTATATCACTTGGCATTCCAACACATAAATGGTTGTGTGTGTAACATAATCTATCAAACTCAGACGAACCGGCGCGCTCCATCACAGCTGATGGATGTCTCGCAGAATGATCAGGCGATGATAGAAGAAAGCAACGCTCAGTACATCTTGTCGGACTTTTTAGTGGTGATAATTTCCTTGATACTGCAGTTTTCTGATGTATATTTACTTTCATGTAAGGTTCTTTGTGTCTCCAGAAAAATCAGTGCTTATTTGTAAAGAGGCTCCATTTTCACATCACTGGTGTTGCTTTAACTTTAATTGAAAGATTACATGATCCATGACAAGTTAAGAAAATTAGGGACTATTGCTGACTGTTTGGGCTCATGGAGTCCTTACAGAATTCATTTGATATTTTCTGTTCTCAGCCAAGAACAATGTTTCCTCTCAATTCCTGAATCGAGAAGGGTAAAAACAGTGACTGACAAATACTACTGTTCCATTACCAGGTTTTGTCACAATGCATTTCACTTTTAAATCTACAGCGGCTCAGTTGCTCCCAAGTTTGCACTATACTGTAAATTCAGTTCCAAAACTGACTGCAGCTTTCGCCTTGTGTGTGTTTATCCAGGTTGCTAACCAGAATGCCCTCTGAGGACCGACACCTATCTTCCAGCTGTGGTTCTTACGTCAAAACTGAGCCTTCCAGTCCTTCCTCCTCGCTAGTAGACACCGGCAGTCACCACAGTCCCAGCGGCAACTCTGACGCCAGCGGCGGCTACGTTAACGGCAGCAGCAGACACTCGCACGCCCTGGACTCCCCGCCAATGTTCAACCCAGGCATGCTCGGAGGTGGCGCGGCCTGCCTACGCCGCTACGAGGAGTGCTCCGGTGGTGTGGCGGACGACTCGCCAATCAAGTGCGAGTACATGCTTAATGCCATTCCCAAGAGGCTGTGCCTGGTGTGTGGCGACATTGCCTCAGGGTACCACTATGGGGTGGCCTCCTGCGAGGCCTGCAAAGCCTTTTTCAAAAGGACGATACAAGGTATTTCCCACTTCTTCTTACAACTTTCACTGGCTCACCTGAGCTAATCTCTAATGTCCGTACACTCTCACTTCAACCTGAGAATAATTATATTTTCTGTAATTTCCCAGGTGGTTGAATATTCTGCAAAGAAAGTGTTACCCCTTTAATCCAGGTGTTCTGTAACTTTTGTCATAAGAGCTATTTTTTAGCTTTACCATGATAGTTGTGATTGCCAGGAAGCATGTTGACCTGATGAGGAATCCATTGTCATGTGCTCCACGTGTTCCTCAGTGCTGGTATCCAACCCTCTGCTCTTATGGGACTAATACGAGGTAGTGATTACGAGAGTCTACAGCAGGCATTAGGCCCAGACTGTAAATCTGCTCTGGGTTGTGATTTTTCTGATGCGGTTGCATGTGAATCCTACGTCTGGCATCGACTCTGCCATGTGTGGGAGCTGTTCCAGAATAATCACTTGGACAGAGAAAATATGCCGCAAACTGAGATGCAGAATTTTGAGTTTTATCTGCAGGATTTGTGTCTGTAGACTTGGAGTTAGAGCAGGTTAGTGAGGCCTTGGCCACATTGAGGCATGTCAATTTGAAGAAGGAAATGTTTTCTGTCTAATCCCTTCTGGAACCCATTTTTAATTTTATTGGTGGTTGGCAAAAACCATAATAGTGCATTACAGCCAACATAAGGTAAGGAATGTGACTGATTTAATAAATATAGCAGGTTACTTCATTTGATCTTCAGGGTAAAGCTCCCTGACGCTCTCTGTATTCACGTTTTGTGTTTCACTGTAGCCCAACACACTTTACAGGTGTTATATCTCCCTGTTACTGCTGTT
Source organism: Oplegnathus fasciatus (assembly GCA_003416845.1). Lineage (NCBI taxonomy): Eukaryota > Metazoa > Chordata > Actinopteri > Centrarchiformes > Oplegnathidae > Oplegnathus > Oplegnathus fasciatus. The sequence goes on along the minus strand of NTHP01000294.1, from coordinate 484,472 downwards.
AGACACCACACGTATAAAACAGTGACCTAATTGTCAGCGATAATGTTTCCTGTTAACTAAATCTAACAGCATTTCCAGTGCTGCTGCACAGATTCTCTTGATAAACACAGTAGTTTTTACTGTTGCAGAAACAGAAATAAATGTCAGTGATAACACCTCCAAGATGCTGTTGTGACCGTCTCTATATACAAAATAAGTAATCGCAAAGAAAACTGGAGACAACAAAAATGTCTTGTTATTACCAGCTGAAGTCAGTGTGTTGAAGAGATTCATTGAGCATGTTGCAATATTAACATAAGAATATTTTTTAGGCGATGTTGAAAATGTACAAATGTCCCATTCAGAATGTTTAAAAGGACAAATAAAATGCAAAGAATTGTTTTGACTTAACTTGCTGCATGTGTCCCAATCTGACCAGCAACACAGTGAAGACTGTAAATAGTGTTCATGTGTGACTTTGTGTTGTCTTGCACAGATCCCCCCTCTTCTTCTTCTTCTTCTTCTTCCTCTTGCTCTCCTTCGTGGAGGACAGGCCCATAATGAACCTAATCTGTCCGTCATTTGTCCTGAGCCGCGGGAGTTTCAGTCAATAACAATCAGCGTTGGGTGACTGTAATTAAGAACCAGGCATTTCATTGGGAGAAAGTCGAGGAAGGAGGGTGGGAGGTGTGGATCTGTTCTTTGCCCCCGGGCCCCTCCAGCCCACACCCAAGGGGGAGGAGATGGGGGCCAATTAGAAGCTCAGGCACGTGTTATCGGAGCAATAACAGAGGAAGGGGAGAGAGGAGAGAGAGAGAGGGAGACGCTGAGGAGTCCTCCAAATAAAAGGCAGAGGGACAAGGGACAGGGGACGTGGTCATTCACTGAAAGGAGAAGCCGCTTTAATGGAATGGTAATCAGGAAGGGGGGTCCCGGCCTCGGTAAAGGAGGAGGACAAGGAGAGGTCCAGCTTGAGTGGAGATGAGCGCGTGGATAATAGCATGGCATAACAATATATCAAAATTTAGAGGGAAAATAAGAGAGGTTAAGGAAGGATATTAGAGTGGTTGAAATGTCCTTTGAGAAATAAAGGTGGACACAAGACCTGATTAACTAAGAGGGTATGCCGACAGTGAGCTTTTAGAGGTAGGCAATTTAAGACTATTGTGGACCCCTAATGCAACCCCCCCTCACATACACACATAATCATGAACACACACACACACACATACACACACACACACACACACACACACAGGTTATTTTTTATCCATTCAGGTATAAAATGTTTCTTTTAATGATCCTAAAAAATATTAAATGAATGTGACCTTTTCAAAACTGACGAAAATCCTCTGTTCTATTATTTTCAAATAAAAAAATATGATCGAGAAAAGGTAAACAAGGTAAAGAAAAAATAAGTTTATCAAAAAAAGTCAGCATGCAGACTAAAAAACTCCCCTTGTTCACTCTGTTTTATAGACATTCAGCAGTTTATTCCATAGTGAGCAGTAAATTGAGATTTCGAGCACTTACGGATCATCATAATTTTGCGTCATCACTGACAGGTGTACAGTAGTGTTGCACAACAGTAAAATGCAATGTATTGTATTCTGGGATTGTTAGCAGAAAGTAGTGTATCTGCCATGGACACTACTTTTAGACACTACTTTTAGATAAATGCACTATTTAATAAATAGGGAGTGATTTAGGACGCAGCCTTATTGTTGATGTACACTACTTCCCCACAATGTGCTCACAGCTGCAAACTGCAGACAGCTCGAGGAAGATATTAAAAACAAAATAAATTAAGCATT
>NTHP01000294.1:469313-481878 GCA_003416845.1 Oplegnathus fasciatus | reverse complement strand
TGCCACTGCTGATAAAACTTCACAAAAAGAAAGAAAAGTGTTTTTTCAAAGAATGAATACATTTCATCTTGTGTGAATTCCTTGTGTGCATTGCACTGTGGGACATTAGTGTACATCAACAGTCAACAGTATCAATCATTCTTTTAGTATGCATACTGTGTGTATTTCATTTACATTTTGTAACTTTTCCACAGTCATTCAAAACCTGTTGTATAAAATTGGGACAAAGTCATTGAATTGTTGTATTTTAACTGCACTAACAGTATAATAAGTATATAGTACATGCTGTATACAATTAGTTTGTAGTATAGAATTGGTACACAGCATGTGTCTCTATACATGAGCACTGCACTGTACTTTCCCTCTGCTAGCGCCTCTCAGTTTAAAAGACTTTACCCACCCTGAAACCAGCAGCAGCCTCTGCCAACATCCTGGCATGGTGCCCCGGGCCCCTCACTGTGCATGTGACCCTGCTGGCACCATCGATGCCAGGGATCCTGACAAATGTTGGCACCTTCTCCTTGACCAACAGGGGATTGTGTGTGTGTTGGGGGGGGGGCAACTCTGGCAGATCTGCAACAGACAACACCTGGTTTGCTGTTTTTAGGTACCATTAATACATCTCTGGACTTATGGGACATTGTTTAAACATTCAATCAAGGGATTTGAATACTTGGGAAAGAGGATTTGTCATTGGATTCTTGGGGTCACGTCAACTTTTGAAGTGACCGCGTAATGATCCCGAAGAAAAACTGTTAACCGGAACCTGGTGAGAAAAACAGGCAGCGGTTACATGGCAGCAGATTCAATAAGTCTGCATTTCTGGCTTTTTTTGGCCCCGAGTGATTAAATTGCATAGGAAGTATTTCCATAGTGAGCCAACAACCGTCGAGACGGACTTGAATAATACATCGAGCTTTGCTACATGATATGGGAGCCTTAGATTGGCGAGTCTAACAGCAGCTCTTGGTCTTTACTGGAGAACATTATGCAGAGCGCTTGGCTGTGCGTCCATCTCTTAGCCCTTGTGTTGTTGAGGGAGGGCAGCTTTCCCATCATCCTTTAGGTAAAGAAGGATGGGCTGGAAGGGGTCGTGGTGAGCGCTGCGGAGAGGACGCTCTGCATTAATGAAGCTAATTTATCTGTGAATCAAAATGGGGGTGGGACGCGGGGGCGGGGAGGTGCTTTTTACATGTCCCATCAAAATGCCACTAAACCCTCCTCTCCTTCAGGAGTGTCACACGGGGTCACCTTGGGACAGGTGTGTGTGTGTGTGTGTGTGTGTGTGTGTACACACACATGTGTTGTGTCTTTGACTGCCTGTTGTTTTCCATTTCTGATTTGGTCTCCTTTTCTGTGCAATAATTTTAAAAGCAGTTCCTCCTAATTGCTGACGTGCACGTATTTGTGCTCACAGAATCAATGACAACACATTTTTCTGATCTTCTACAGGGAATATTGAGTACAGCTGTCCGGCCACCAATGAATGTGAGATCACCAAAAGGAGACGCAAGTCGTGCCAGGCCTGCCGCTTCATGAAATGTCTTAAAGTTGGCATGTTGAAAGAAGGTGAGTGCTGATTTTTATTATCTGGTAATTTTTGTTTGTCATGTTTGTTTTATTACTTATTTCAATTTCAGATGTCATTTAAGAGATATACACTTAGTGGCCACTTTATTAGATACACCTGTACGATCTAATGTAATTCAATACAACAGCTCTGCTTTAAATTCAGCCTTTACGAAGTTTATAATGTTCAGCTTTTGTTGACTTTGTCTGAAATGTGTAAATTAAATTATATGTTTTATCATTGAGGTCATAGTTTGTGGTGCTGTTGTACTGGACTACATTATATTCAAAGGTTTTTCTAATTTTTTGTCCTCCCTGTTTACAAACATGAGGGGAATAAACACCTCTGAATATACTGTAGTCCAGTACAACAGCACCACTAACTATGACCTCAATGATAAAACATATAATTTAATTTACACATTTCAGACAAGCTCAACAAAAACTGAACATTATAAACGTTGTAAAGATAGAATTTAATTAGAATAGAATAGAATAGAATTGCATTAGATCATATAGGTGTACCAAATAAAGTGGCCACTGAGTGTATAGCTGAGACAGTTCAATAGTCCAATAATTGATTCGTCGACCAACAGAAATATGATAGGCAACTATTTGGACAACTATTTAAACATTTAGGTCAAATATCAAGAAAAAAATGCCAAAAATGATCGTAAGTATTGTTGCTTTTCTCTGTGTTGTCATATCATTCAAACGAGCATTTTGAACAATTCACTCTGGAAAACTTGTTATGTTTAACTATTTTGTGACGTTTTATAGATAAATTAATTGATAATTGAAATAATTGTTAGCTGCGGCCCTGGTGAGATTTTAAACAGTGCTTATTGGTTTCAGCCATTCAACAAAACAATGATAAAAGTAGCGCTGAAAAGGCAAAAAACTATCGTTGTCAAGAGGAAATCTTACTCCCTCACTCCTGATTTCTGTGTTTTATTATAATTTAAAGAATGTCTTTTAAATGTCCTGTATGGGACCAAAAAGCCTTATGATTACAAAACCAAATTACAAAACTTTTAAAAAACCTATTAAATACTGTCAAGATTTTTTGACCAAACTTAAAACAAGTGTGCTTTTTAGCTCATGAAGAGTTGATTAATACAGGGTTTTAACCTAAAAGCTAACAAATAGAGGCCCGTTTTTTGGGGTTTTACTGTGTATTGGAATGAAGAAAAAAAGGTCTATCTCTGTCTTGAGCTTAAATATCAAAAATTTGAATCTAACAGACTAACAGTCTTACTGAGGGCTAGACGAATGGTCAGTGATCAGATATTAAAGCCGGCTGTGGCCTCGGGGGAGACACCAGTGACATCCCCCACAAGCTTCACTCACCTCTCCTCACACCGCCGCGCCTCTCAGCGTTTAACTCAGACGAGTGGAAAAAGCTGCTGAGTTGGATATTCCTACCAAGACTGACTGAGAAGTGTAACAGTACTCTTGAAAAGCACAGGCTGTTCCCCAAAGACTTCCCTCTCCCCTGGGCTCTGGGTGTCTCTCTCCCTTACCCTCTCTCTCCCTCTCTGTCTGTCTGTCTCCCTTCCCCTCTCTTGCCTGGCATATTGATCCACTAAATGCTTTCCGAACATCCCACCTCACTTCCTGCATGTGTTGTTTCTCCTCCACTGAGAGACCTTTGGGAGTACAGAGGGAAAATCTAGCCGATAGATTTTTCTTTTTCTTTTTTTCCAAGGAAAGAGGGGAGGTTTTTTGTTTGTTTGTTTTTTTGCATTTTGTGTGTTTAGCTAGAAGAACTATTTCACACTGATGCACAGAGTCTAGCTCTAAGTTAGAGAATATTATAATACCTAGTGCTGACTTGTGATATATCTTAGGTACTCCCTTTTTGGAAGGATTTTTATGCAACCAGACCTCAAAAATGCCTTATGTTATAAAAACATGACCCTTTTTTATGAAATTTCTGTCTGACACTAAATGCATCTAAAATAAGCCCCCGCACACTGTCAACAATGGTAAAGTAACTGAACAAAAGAAGGTCATTGTACTGAAATATAGCTATTTGATAAATTTTCCATTCATGTTGACAGTATTCAAGAGCTTATTTTTAATATTTGGTTTGTAGCTGGACAGACAGAATAGCAGTGGTGTGGAGTGAATTAGTTGTTCTGTTGGTGAAATCCATTATATTAAAATCAAAGATGGCATACAAAGTAGCACAATGAGTACCTTTCAATTCACAGTGTTGGATTGGTGCTCTGTAACATTACTGTCATGAGGCAGCATTAATATATAGTTTATTTATTGAATTCCATGTCATGTATTTCACTGGCACACATTCTTTTCCTCGTGCTTTAGTTACTTTAGATCAGCTGTGAGGCGCGGAGGGAGATACGAGAGGCAAAGATACTGCGTGAGGTGAAAGGGACAGGTGAATGCTGATGTTCTGAAAACAACGGGAAGTTATTATAGTTTTGTTATTATAGTTTGACTCGCCTGTCAGCAGTCGGAGCTAGTGGCTGTGACACACAGCTCATGGAGGCAGTTAAGGTACTTTTAAACCCTCAGCGCCCCCCATTGCTGCAGTTAATGTCAGAATTTCTACTCCTTTTCTGAGTCATAACTCCGTCAAGTCTGAACACACCGATACGAAACACATATTTTTAGATTCAGTGTGACTTACACTCTTCGAGGATATCGTTATCCCAGATGCCCTTATAACTAACAGAACTTGCCTGAGAATCATCACAAGTTTTCTTCAGTATGAAACTAATCCAGTGTATACATCCATGGGTAGATTGCAAACAGGAACTACTAATAGCTAACTCATCATACTTTTGATGGTACCAATTTGCCAAAAAATACTTAGAACATGATTATCTACCAAGTAGAAGTAAGACAAAGAATATTAATGGGTGTGACAAAATCCATTAATATCATGTTTTCTTCATGTTGCACTATAATGTATATTTATGGTCTCGATTTTGTCTGGGGGGTCCCACAGAGTCAGGTTTTTAGAAACTCATTCACCATACCAACACTCAGTTTAAAGTTTAGTTGGCAAATAGTAGTGTCTGTATTTTAAATGATATTTAACAGGACATTATTTGAGGTCCGATGGCATTAACAAAGGTAGGACCAGCATGAGACTCAACAAGTACAACGTTGTATTCCAGTCTGCAGACAAATTACAGCAGGTTAAGTTCTGGAGTTCAGCCCGCTGCCATTCGCACGGATTGTTTGATATATATCCTGACATAAAAAGGAGTGTTTAAGGAATTTGTTTATAGGCTCCACTTAGAGACACAACATAAATTTCCTAAAATAAAACCACGGTCACACAGTTTTGTTGTGTTCTGCCAGCACCAAACACATCTCATAATAGAAGCCAGTAGCAGTTAACTGCAATCTGTGCTGGTAACACAAGATTGTATGTCAGACCCTTGGTTTGCTTCCACTAATACAGCTTCACTATTTACTGATGTAGCTGTGTTTGTTCATCTCAGAATGAGGGGTCATCCATTGTATTGCCATTACAACACTATTTTTACATGCGCCCACTCTTGATGTCTTCATCTCGGCCCAAATATCTCACACCGAGGCTTTGACTCTCAGCCAGAAAAAACAACGTTGCTTCAGAACTAAAGCTGAAACTATTAGCGCGTGCTTAGAGGAAAAACGGTGGGGTATTGTCTGTGGCGGGCCGAACTAAGCCGTTGATGTGGACAGTCGGTGTGTGTGTGTGCGTGTGTGTGTGTGTGTGAGGGGGAATTTTGACGCCGTAGCCTCCACCCCCTGCCGCTCCTGGGACGTAGCATCACAGCCACAGCGACATGTGGCCCAGTAGGTGATTCTCTGAAAGTGATGGCATTCAATTAAAAGGAAAAAGGACATTTAATCGTGGCATAGTGCCGTGCCGTGGCCTCTTACAGACTTGGGGGGGCTTTGATCATGGAATCAGTGGGGGACAGCGGCTTGCCCTACTTCATGTAATGAGATCACCGTATAACAAGTGGCCAAGTGCTGGTCATGGAAAAGGAATAATCACATAGTGTAATATGAATGCAGGTGTCATGTATGAAGCAATTGAGTCTTGAGAGATCTGAATTACATAAACCTCTTCTTCTATTCTACAGTTATTAGCATACAAATGTTGACCAAGATATTAACATTTTACTGTTATTTTCTTATGAATTCTTTTTACCATTGCTCACAGCATCCCAAAGTTATGTTTTTACTTGTCACAGTGTGGCAGTATCATAAGAAATGCCTCCCACTGCAGAAGATGTTGACAGAACTTATGTGATCAGTGGTTCTAAAAGTATCTTAATATTTCCACCCGGACCCTCTAAGCTCCGCTCTAAGCATGCCATCCTGAATTATAAAGTGCCAGCTGCCACAGTTATATACCATGCACCATTGGTGGGCAGGGGAAACCCCTCCTCCCTGTAACACCTGCCGCTAATCAGCTGACTTCAGTTCTCAAAACCAGTTTGGTGGCTTCAGGTGTGTTTGGAGTCCGGTGTAGGTCCAAACAACTCAACTGCTCTGAAGTAGCGGCTCAACACACTTTAGCAAGAAGCAGGGGAAGCCTCCTGTCCCTAAGCAATGCAAGAGGATTTGATAGTTATATATTTTTTTCAGTTTTTGTGACAAGAAATTAATTTTATAGCTTGTATCTGAGAGGAAAATCAAGGAGACTCGTGGTAAAAATATTGTAGATGACAGGCTTCTCTCCAGATCCGAGCGCCTGGATGAGCGCTGGGTGAGGTGGAGGATAGCGGCAGGCGGCTGTTTGAGGAAACCAGCCTCGCTCAGTGACCCCTTAAATGTCCAGCTGAGGCTGATAAAAGGTCACAGGTCCAGTGGAAAAACCCTCACGTAATTACAACTCGCGGAAGGTATGGTGTCAGTCACTACTGCCAGGAGTCAGTGCCCGCAGCTAATAGCAGCGCTAATAACCCCATAGCATTACAGTATGGTGTTAAATGATGCAAGAATTTTCTGGACCGAATTAGCATTTTTTGGCTTTGTGATTTGAGTCGCTCTTGTTATTTTCTGTTGAAGATGGAAGACTTATTTTTAGCTTTTTGCAGTTTTAGTGCTGCAACAAAATCTGCGTAGGTCTTGATCAAGTAATCACATCATCATGTTAGCAAATTTGCATGTTTAAAAAGTATGTCCTATTGAAACAGAAGCATACAGCCCTGTAGGCCTACTGAATTTGTGTTGTGATTTAAAGTCACAGTTTCAATAAAAGACACTTAAGCCTTTGCTCTTCTGAAGTCGATGCTTGCCGGTTTTAGTGTTAGCTCGGTGTTTCTGTGGTGTATTCTTCGCTTGTGGGGATTTTCTGACACCGCTGTAATGTGGTGGATGAATACAAGCTGCCAGACTATTTTGGCAACCTACACCGCTGTCTCGCCCTCTCCCGACCACAGATAGGGATCAGCAGTCTTTCCTGAGCGAACGTGGCTACCGGGGTAACGTTACAGCCTTATTTTCCTTCAGCCACATACACAAAAGATTAGTAAAGCCATATCCAATATCACAGACTGTCAGGTCCCTTTCCAATCAATAGGCTTAGATCAGAAACCAATCTATACACTAAGATTACATCATCAAAATAAAGAAATAGCAAAAGTCTATATTGTATGGGTGCCTTTAAAGTCTCAGTCGATACATTTGAACAGCATACGTCTACAAAGCCAGATTCAGTTTTGCCTGTATTGCTGTGTGTTCAAGGGAGTTGAACTGTAAAGACAGAATACCCTCTGACCCCGCGCCTCTTGATTTTTACTTGAAGTACAAACTTGTCTATCTAACAGCACACTTATGGGGCCTTGTTTGCTTTTTAGGGTGTCAGAGTAGCTGGCAGACTGCAGCTGAGAGTCAGCGCCCACCCAGCAGCTCTGCGCTGGCCTGTCCTCACTGTCTGGCAGGTGATAGATCAGACACGGAGGCTAACACGCGTTCCTCTGAAGAAGGGGATTTAGCGAAGTGCTGACCTCTTTACAACCCTCCGATACACACCCCCGACTCACAACACACACATTCATGTGCACACATGCTAAATGTATATCACTCCTGACAAGTGACATGGAATCGGACCTTGAGGTACATGTTTCCTCGCTGGCACCCTTCTCCCTTTATTTCTTTGTCTCTTTCACCCACTGCAACACACAGGAATTTGTGCGAACACCACAAACGCCTGCGACGCCAAATACACAGGGGATCCTGAATCGACCCGGCCATCTCCAGCCGTGCAGATGTTTTCGATTACAGGCGCATTTGTGGTCAGCGTGATTCTGTAATACACAGTAATACCCCTTGTGGACACGCCGGCTCAGATTTATGAAAAGTGTAAAACATGATAAAGAGAGCAATGCCAGTGTGCGCGGTTATGAGAGAACAACTCCAGCTTTGTCTTGTCAGCCCATCGGGGGTTAGAGCAGGTGGGATGCCATCCTGATACATCCCCCCTCCTCCCCTTGTCCTGTACCAATTTTCCTCTACCCTCCCTCTCTTACTGCAGCCCACCCAGACTCTGTGCAATCAAACAAGAGCCGTCCGCTGCCTTTAGCTCTTTGCAGGCTCGCAGACTCGGCCCTCAGAAGTAGCTCTAGAAGGGCAAAGTCCCTCTGCCTTGTAAAGGGTGAGCGACCGCGTGGGGGGGGGTGCACGCTGCATCCCTCTGATTTTTCCCAGCTAAAATAGGGAGCTCCTAATCTCCCTTTGGCAGCGTTAGCCAGCCAGCCAATTCTGACACATTCTCTAGAAAGAAGCGCCTCTGACAGGTGAGGGGCTGAAAATAGTTGCGTGAGATACATACACAAACACGCACATGCACATGTTCATATAGTGACACACAGGCTTGATGCACACTGTCTATGAGCCACATGCACATTTGTGTGACGAAATCTGTTCTGTATAGAGCTTCTTCTGCATAGAATACTTTTTGTTTGGGACTTTTATTACTTAGTTTTATTTTATTCTGGATAGTCTTTGTTTTTGATGCATTTTTATTTTAGTTTCTGTTTATGCTTCATTTATTCTGCATTTTCTAGCTTCATTTATACAGTGTGCAGGCCTGTAGCACACTGAAGTCAGGTTGTCTGTACTGTCTGGGAATTTGAGGGTTTTAACAACAGTGGGGAGTTGCATGCTACAATTTAAACACATGGTGGGTATTTTATAGGATGATTCCAGTATCTTTAGACTCAATATATCCTTTTAGGCCAATAAAAAGATAAATAAATAAAGGATTCATTATTTCCCCACTAGAATTTTGCTCCTGGGAGCACGGACCTTGTTGAAAATGTAATCATAGTTAACAGAATAAATAAAATATGATTCATCCAAGTAGTTACAACATTTTAGTGAATGTCTTTAGTGACTGTTTTTGGTGTTTGTGTTGATGGGACTTCATTATACCTAAAATCCTGGCTACGAACCTGGCTGTATTATTTTGAAATTGTTGTTTTCTTTATGTGGACATAAAAGGAGGATGGCAGCTTGTGTGAAGTGAATAGGGATTCAAAGAAATAATAAATAAAAAACACATAAAAGAATAAAATAAATCCACACGACACAGCGGCAGCCACATAAAGGAAAACACAGCCGCTTCAATCAGGAATGTGCTTTAAGGTTGCATGAGTCAATAAAGATATTGAATGTGAAAGGGAAGCCGGGGTCAGGTGGCCGTAAAGATTGCTCCTATGCAAACATGCCTCATCGTCTTTCCACACACATGTACACACACACACAAACACGCACACACAGAGCAAGGATGGACTGTCAGCCAGTATCTTTGTGTTTCAGGCCGCCTCTCTCATAGTCTGCACTAAGTTATGAGCATACTGTACTGTACTGTATGATCTTACCGAGCTCATAACATTCAGCACACACACTTCTACCACCTCCCATTCCCCACGCTCTTTTACCCCATAACCTCACCCCCTGCATCCATATTTTGGCTGCCACACTTTATGAAGGGCCAGCAGCCATAAAAAATGGATCTGGATGCTTTTAAGATGATCTGTGCACCCGCTTGGCCCCCTTGTCACAGGCCCTCTCACTACCAAGACACAAGCTCTTCTCTGGACCAGACTGTCCTGAAGCACGGAGGCTGCTGTGGTTCTGGGCCTGAGGTGTGGAATGTGGTGCTGACGATGACACAGACCCCACCTCCCTCCCCTCCCCAGCCCTCTACAAGGGGCCTCATCCAGCTGTCTTGTTGTGGTCAGATTCTCAGTACTGTGCCGTATCACATGGGGAGGAGATAATCCCACACTGGTCGGATCAGGCGCTGGCTGGGACAGACAGGGCTGTCAGCGAGGAGATGTACACCCGATGCTGAAAGGGAGAGAAAAAGAGACAGACAGAAGGAAAAGCGAGAGAAAGAAAAACAGATCTTGCAGAAAACTGATACACTCAGCCAAAAACAACAGCTTGTTCTGTCTTACTCCCCGACCCTCCCATTTTTTAAACATTATCTAACCCCTTTTTTCCCCCTCTCTGTCATTCTCTCTGCCCTCCTGCTTTGGGTCTCTGTCGTTTGCAGTGCCGCTAAGCTGTAAACTGAAACTGGTTAGCGCTGAGCTCTTAATTCTTGTCAGCGTCTATTAATTATGGGCCAGTTGGATGTTCCAGTTCAAACAGCCCCCGCGGATCTTGGAATTCTAACTCCGGCTGTTTGGTCACTTGTCGCTTGTCGCAGCCACATGACCCTGCAGCCCACAGCAGGGGAAACAGTGTCTGTGTGTGTGTGTGTGTGTGTGTGTGTGTGTGTGCGCATGTTAGGATGGTGGTAGATGTCAGGGACAAAACCAGCAACAATTNGCGCACAGTTTCCTGAAGCACAATTTATAATTTTAAATTTACCTTAACCAAGAGTAATGGTACGAACAACTACTAAAGCTCCATCTATCGCAAACCCAGCTCCTAGCTGCCTAACTGACTAATTAAAACCGCATCCACATGTGTTCAAAGAACAAGAAGTCTATTTGCAAGCCTTATTGATTACTTTAAGGCGTACAAATGGAAAGCTGTGTTAGGAGAGGGGCTCTCGATTTAGCTTCAATCTGCCAGGCATAAAATGATCTCACTGTGTTTGCTGGGAAGAATGAGCTCCCTCTGGGCACGGTGGGTAATTAGGTTAGTGGATAGTCGGTGTCAGGAAATTGAAAGACCATCCTAATCGGATTCTTTTGTTTCCAGGGGAATCAAAGGAATTTATATGAGTCACTGGGAAATCTCACACGACTCAATTCCACTTGACCATGTAAAATCTGTTTGCTCTCCCTCAATGCTCAAACAACTTTTAATACAAGAGTGTAAATCCAGCACATAAAGTGCATCTGATGTAGCCCGTGTCCTCTGAGATGGCTTTCAAGATAATCCCAGATATGTCCGTTTGTATACTAACTAGATACTTACACTCTTCCATCTGTAACAAGGAGGTATCGAACAGTCCCTCCTTCAGTTAAAAGGTCAAAAATAAAAGAAAGAAACTCAGAAGTTTTAATTATATGCATATACAATTACTAATACAGGAATAAATTACTACATTATTTGAAAGGCTTCCTTAATGTGCTTGGTAGGACATAACATTGGTAAGCTGTATACAATACTGAAGAAATAGTCCTCAGTTTTGGTTGTATAGGGTATTTTATAATGAATTTAGAAATAATAAAAACATTGAAATCCTTGAGAGAGATTTGTGACTCAGCAAAATATATGCAAAGAGGCTATTATCATTAGAGTAACTGTAGCTATAGTAGTGGATTTAATAGCATAAAATTGGCCCTGTGGCATTTTAACTAAATCTAATGATGTCAGATTTAGTTGATAAAGAAACATGTGGTTATATGGGGGCTCTTTGCTCAGATTAGTTCTATTTTATTCTATTCTTCTGAATAATCAATGTGTTGTGCTCTCTTCAAAGTTGGTTTAGCCACCATTTACACATGTACGATATATTTTTTGCAGGAGTACGTCTGGACCGGGTGAGAGGGGGCAGACAGAAGTACAAACGGAGGTTGGACGCAGAGAACAGCGCCTACCTCGGCCTCACCATCCCCCCTCCAGCCAAAAAGCCATGTGAGTCGCAGAGTTTGGTTTTGTTTTTTCTGTGCTCAGTCATGCTATAATCCGATTCATCACCAGGCCAACCTGCCACCTTTTTCAGACTTTGCACCGTATATTATGACATGATAGACTATATTTTAAATGTAAAATAACACTTTTCCAATGTGTTACTTTTCATTTATTTGTTGTAATTTTGTGTCCCAGTATAATCCAGCCTCTGCTTTTGTTACCATGTTTATCATCTTTTTTGTATATGCTGTCGCCTAAAATTGTCTCCACTCAACACATTCCTCTCTCCATCTCTCTTGTCTCTCTCCAATTCTGCGTCCGTCCTTCCCTCCTTTCAGTGACAAAGATCGTTTCCCATCTGTTGGTGGTGGAGCCAGAGAAGATCTATGCCATGCCTGACCCCACCATGCCCGATGGAGACATCAAGGCCCTGACCACGCTGTGCGACTTGGCCGACCGCGAACTGGTCGTCATCATTGGCTGGGCAAAACATATCCCAGGTAGAGAGACATGACTGCTAATTAATGACTGTGTTTTCTGGGATATGGTTTTCGGGACCTATTCATCTCTTAATTTGACATTCAACAATTGAATAAATACTTTTTTTTCTGTAAAGCCAAATGTGTGCTTTGCCAAAAATCAATAGATAAAATACAACAATGCTATTATTTTTTCAATCGATAACTGCACGACATGAGAAATAAAACTGTAGGATTATCTGACCAGTTGTTTTGGTTCTTAAAATTTAAAAAATCTGTTTCTTATGTTGTAATTTATGAGGTTTGATAACTGGATTCTTGAAAGGCAAATTTACATCTTATGCTGTTGGTAAAGCAAGGAAGTAAACCCGCATTTGTACTTTAATTTGCTGAAACGAATACAGTATGAGATTACTGAAGTAGTTCATTGACTGTTGCACATATAA
>NTHP01000294.1:439383-469209 GCA_003416845.1 Oplegnathus fasciatus | reverse complement strand
CACCCCCCCCCCACACACACCGCCACACACACACACACACATACACACAGACAGACACACATTCATGCACACATACAGGATAATTAACATCTGCTACTCATCTGCACCTAAGGGAGAAGCTAGTCCCATATTCTAAAATCTAATCAATAAAGAGCAGCTGAAACCTTTGATTTGACTGGGTAGGGTGGAAGAGTCCGGGGGGTGGAGGGGGGATCCGCCCCTATGTCAATGTATTCCATTTCAATCCCAGACTTAAAGAAAGCAATCCTCTTACTTACTTAAGGAGACTACACAGGGCCTATTGTAAAATTGATTTATTTAGGGAAATACTGATGGATTTCCCTGGTCCTAGTTTACAAATTCTTAAATAAGACTTGTTATGCAAATGTTCTGAGATCTTCTTCTCTTTTCATCTCTATCAGCTGAAACAGACACTTTGGGCCCCGATTTGTTTGAAGGGAGCACAGGTTGGACTCACAGCAGATACATCTCATTGATCCAATCACGTATAGTATCTACAAAATTGCACAGGTGGCCAGTTCGACTCAATTCAACATTATTTGAATGCAATGTAGCGCTGCAACAAACAATTAACTGCCAGTTATTTTCTCAATTAATAAATTGAATGCCCATCACAATTTCTCAGAGCACAATGTAACATTTTCAAATATCTTGTTTTGTCCCATTAACAATAAAAAACCAGAGATATTTAATCTACAATTATATACAACTAAGAAAAGCAGCAAATCGTCACATCTGAGAATCTGGAACCAAAGAGTGCCTAATGTTTTTGTTTGAAAAACTACTAAAGCGATTGATCAATTATCAAAATAATAAAATCAGCTATAATGCAATGTCGTGTAGTACATTAATTTCTTCTTCACAACAAGAAAAACATAGCAACTAGCATAGCAACTGTTTTTTCCTACCTGTGGATTTATTCACTCGTGTCCCAGCTGGCACAACACTAACCAGCTGCTTAGCTCTCTCGTCTGTCCAGGGTTCGCCCTGATCACTGATTCGTCATCAGATTTACGTTTGACACCTTAATTAATGCAATTTGAGGTGGTTGAAGGTGTGCTGATCCCAAACCTGCCCTGGGAACTTCAGAGGATTGACTTTGCAAAGACACAGGGGAGCTGTGTGGTTTTGATTAGGAGATTTGGCTTTGGAGGGACGCAGGGTAAGGATGGACCAGCTGGGGACAAAAGAAGAGTGTAAAAAGGCGACAAATACAGTATATATAATCAAATTCTTCAATTTAATCGCAGCTACAGGGGTGCAGAAATGAATTCAAGAAAATTACATATAGTCATATATTTGGACCTCAATCTCTGCTACATTTTCCATGTATAACTATTGATCCTGTATGTTATGAAGATCTAAATCCAGACCTGACAGAGTTATTAAAGGGGCATGTGACACTCTGGGGACATTTTACCCGGGGCCACCAGGTCAGAGTGTCACCAAGTAACGATTAAGACAAAAGGGGTCCCTACAGTTTAACAGTCCACTCCCACCATTACACTCATAGCCCAGTGAGCAAATGGCCTTAACGATGAGGTAATAAGAGTCATTACTGCAGATCGCTCCATTAATGTAAAAGTCCTTCAACATCCAGATGTGGGGCCCTGGGAGGAAACATGCAACGTTAAGCGTGTTTTCTGTTGCATTTTGAAGGCTTAAATGTTTGTGGTGAATAGCTGGGCTCAGGATTACTTATATACCAAATATAAATTATAAGCTTTAAAACACATTTTGCCCTCAAAAACAAATGTGGTTTTGTTGTGCGTTTGTAGCAGAAGTTAAACATGTCCGAGAGGATGGTTGTAACTCATCACTGAGGCAGCCATTGATTGGATGTTACACACATGACATGAAAATGGAAACCGAATCGTGGCACGGTTGTCAGGGGGTCAGAGGTGGCCACTAACTTGTGCAGCTGTTAACACACACACACCATCTCAGACATGTAACTGCACACAACATGTGTAGATTTATATTCCAGGCAACAGCATTCAGCGCCCTCTGGTATTTAATGTTCACTCAGTTCAGCGCATGGCTTTCTTCCTCTTTCCTCCCTTTTTTCTCAGCCACTCTCTCTGCCATCATATCTTTCACACACACTCCCTGGCTTCCTTGTTCTCTTGTTCCCCTGGCTCTCCCCCTCCTACTCCTCCTGCTCATATAGGGCCCTCTAGTCTCATTATTACCTCTGTCTTTTTATTAGGCCCATTAGGGCTCTTAGGAGGCCTGTAATGATACTAAATGAATAGAGAGTGAACTGCTGTCTGTTTTAGACCCAGCTCTCAATGACAGCTTCAAGCTTCACTGCCAACCACTCAGTCTCTCCATTGTGCTGAATAGAGATTCAATTACTTATCTGATCTGTACCTGTACTGTACTGTTGCATAGCCAGAGTGCTTTAATTTCCTGCAAACAATCAGTAACATCCCACTGTACGTTGGGGATTGTGTATCTTACAGAAATAGACACGTAGTATAATGTTAAATCATATGGTGCAGTGGTTCAGTATGTCCTGTGACACCATGGGGTGTTACATGTAGATTTACATTCCGAGTAACAAGAATATCATTTCAAATTCACCATCCTTTAATCCTGCGTTACAAAGGCGTGACTGAAGACCAAGACTTGTATCCTGGGATTTGAGTTGCCCATGTGGTTAGGTTTAGGCAATAAAAACACTTTGGTTAAGGTTGGGGAAAGATTGTGGTTTGGGTTAAATGTTAATAAAGTAAATACATCATGCCTCATGCGTCAAGTCAATTTTGACTTTTTCAATATTCAAGTGAGACCATGATCTGTCCCTTACCGTACCCAAGTGCTATGAGTGCCTAAAAATAGTAATAATAATTTTAAATGGGGTGTTTTTATCATACTTTAGTTGTTACGAGTGGATATTGAAATATGTTGTCAGTGAACATTGTGCTGATATGTTCAGTATCGACTTTTTGCAACTTGGCAAATATGTAAATTAAAGATATAATCTCAAAGATTTTCATTTAAATAAATGTCTGTTAAGTCACTATCTATCGCCGAATGAGGCAACACAATAGTGATTCAGCCTATGGCCCGCTGATGAAAGCCCTTGCATTTGCAGTATTACGACCCGGGTGTCGGTGGCGACTTTCCTGGAAAAATCACAAGTGGCGCACAGTTAGGCTTTTAACAAGGCTTTTAACGCAACAGACTCACTCTTCAACTCACCTGTGTGTGAGGTGGCTGACTGTTTTTTCCAGTCTCTGCTAGCGTTGTGAGTAAACGGTAAACTATGGCCGAACAAACAAAGAAAAGATTGATGACTACAGACGATGAAACTGAAACTTAAGTGAGGTCCAAAAACACACCTGCAACTACCGATTATTGCCATAAGTGCCGCAAAAGACAACAAAATGAAAATCTTTGAGATTTCTTTCAAAATGTACGTGCTGCTGCAAATTAGTTGTCAATGAAGGAGAAAGTATCAGTTTTACGGTATAAAAAAACACCATCCAATTGAAATGCGTGATTTCTGCAAAAACTGCATGTAAAGTATACAATAACTACAAACCAAACAGCAGTACATGAACTCTGGCTTGATGATCTACGGACTCACTGCACTCTGTCTAATTCAGTTTTTTATCCAACATAACTAAATAAGGCAGTATCCTGTTATGATGGGGAAAAAACAGCTAAACTAGTTTGACTTAAAGCTAATTAGCCTAGCTTAGCAGAGTGTCGGTAACCGCCATCTCAGCTTCTGACCATAAGTGCATTCACACATTTTGCTGTTTAAGTTGCCTTTAAATGACATATTTAAATGTATTAAACTGTAGATTGATTTTGATTTCATTAAAGAGACCTATATGAAATATAGACTGTAAAATATAGTTTGTTTTCTCAGGCAAAGTATTTCAAAATGACAAGAAAGCTGAAAAAACCCCACAAAGGCCTACACTAAATACTGCATTGTCTCCATGGATTTGCTGAAGATTGTCCAGTGTTCAGTGCTGCATTTTTTAAGTGTCCTATACAGTCTATGATAGTGATTTCTTTATAATCAGCCTTAAAAGGTATAAAATGAAGGCATTACCACCTTTCTATCTGTTACGCAGTTTGCCTGACAGCCTATAAACTTTAAACTCTTTTTCCTTAAGTTCTCCTTTACTGCTCTCTCCCTTTGTAGGGCAGAATAGTAGATAATAATTCATTTTCTTATAGTGCAGTGGAAACCTGTGGTATCACTGCAGTCTCTGCAGTTTTCTTCCTTTGTGATGACAAAAAGCACGAACAGAGACAGAGACATTCCCCAGTTTGCTCAATATTGTGTCATGTTTGGTCAAATGGCAGTAAATCAGTAGGGTGAAATATTGATATTTCATCAGGGGGACTCACCCTCCACAGCAACACTTAACTCAGCCACCTCCGGGCGACGCACCTGAAGCTCCGGGGCGACCCCCTGGGAGCCAGGAAGTCTCTCCATCGCTTCAGTAAATTGAGTGGAAAGGAAAAAAAAACACAGGCTGGGGAAAAGCAAAGAATGATGAAGAAAAAGAGGAGACAGCTGAGGAGGGTGACGGTTCCTTCACAAAATGTGTAAAGAAAAGGAGTATTGCAAAAAAAAGAAAAAGTTGAGCGCATACTGTAACAAAAGAAATGGTGCCCCAAGCATAAAAGGTGAAACGTATGAGAAGTTTGATGCATAAACACTCATAAGCATTATTTTTTGTCTGAATCGTTGCTCTGTTGCAACCTCATAAGTAAATTCATGAGCTCCTGATGCAGCCTACAGTATCTACATTCAGTGATCCCGCAGTCCCTCCATCCCCCCACTAAACGTGTACCGGATGTCCTCCATCAGCTGTCTGTTTGTCAGATCTGAGGCTTGGATCGATCCCCCTTTCGCATTTGGTGGACTGATTACAATCTACTAATCAATGACACCCCCAGCACTCTTTTCTCTCTCCCTCATTCTCTCTCTCCTCGTCGTTTCTCTATTTGCTTGATAAGAACCATCGGTAGGACCTCCTTTTAAGTCAACCTGCCCCATTCCCATCCATACAGCCTCAGATTTAAGTAAGCAGAGTAGTGGGTTCAAGGCCCTGGTCAATACCCCCAATCACCTTCCTATTCACTATAGAGTGGAGAAAGGTTTTGTGGCGCTGAGGTCCTTTCAGATGTCCGTCTGCTTGATGTGGTGTGTGTGAATGCTAGAGCAGAGAGTTGATGGGTCGACCTCCAGATCTCAGATGAATTGTTAAGAGTTCAGAAGGTTGAACACAAGAGACAAAAGAATCGAGAAGGTGTTTATCAGGTGGAATATGTCTGCATTTTTCTCTTGTCTTGGATGTCACATTTGCTGGACTGAACATCTCTTACGTCGTAATACCATTATGTCACTCTGTAATAATACTAATAATGCAATTGATTTAAATTCCAGTAACTTCTCTCTCTCATAACGTAATTTTGAGCACTCACGCACAAGATGTAGATCAGTGTGAACTTCAGTACTTAAACACACTTCTTGTTCAATAAACTGAAAGTTTTCCACCTACTTGCCTTCATCAGGGTGGTATCTGAGGTTGCTTTTAATTTTCTTTGTTCTTTGTTCATCAATTAGTCATGTGACTTTACAAGAGAAATATAAATGACCACAAATAGAAGATATACATAACAATACAACCAATACATTGTCCAAGGCAACTGAGCAAACTCCTCCACTGATGCAGTGGAAAGCTTTGAGGAAAAAAAGCTAGTAAGTGGACCTTACGTTAAGATTTCTTTTTGTTAAAGCAGAGTATTAAAAAATACAGTATTTTACTCTTAACTCCACAATGGCAAAAAAAAGTTAAATTTTCTTAATTTTCCAGTACAAAATAGATAAATCTATACTCTTTAAGCGTCATCTTTCAAAACGCAGCATAGTCGAATCTTTTCCATCACTCAACAGTTATGGTTCTAAATAATTTCTCAGCAAATCTATTGCTGACCTCAACATACTGCATACATCGTTTAATTAAAATTCATTTTCTTAAAATTTCTTGTTTTATAAGAACAAACATAATCCAGTAAACTCTGCAAAAACTGCTTCAAATATACAGTAGCTCCTTGTTCAACCCGTTCAGGCTTAAAATGTCTGATTATAAATCCAAAATGACTCTTGAAAATTCACGTGACTAATTGATTAACTTTAGGCAAAGAAACTGCCCTGATGAAGGCATGAGATGAAAAATGAATGAAGAAATGAATCCTGCTAGATTGGAGAAGAGTTTTGCGACTTATTTAAGCTTGATGGGTAACTTCATATCATGACAGATGGTGACACAAACCAGAAATAATGGTCAAGTCCACTTTAATTTCAGCCCATTCATTTAGTCAACTTTAAAATTAATTTGTCATAAAAAGAAAGAAGTTTTGTATTCTTTCTTCTTCACCGTGACAAGAACAAGAGACGATCAGGTTTAAGAGGGGATTTGTCCTCACTAAGCGGTGTCTCATGTGCTTATGTGCTGGGCTGCAGAAGGACTGGAAGGACCGGTTGACGGTTGAAGCAGCCCTGGCTCATGTTTCAAAGGCCTCTACACTTGACTGATTTATATTCTTCCCCTAAGCCACCACATACAGTCATCTGCCTCTGTTTCAAGTTGGACTTCTCCGGGGATTACGCAGCGTTGTATACATAGCCCATAAAACATATGGAGGACTGGAGACGGCCAATTACAGTGCAGCGAGGTTAATGGGTTGATGTCAGGATTTGTCATGTGGTTATAAAGTGTTTGTCCAGCAGCACCTGGAAAGAAAATCTCAAAAAATAACAAATGTTCTTCTTCCTGCAGGTTTTTCCACTCTCTCGCTGGCGGACCAGATGAGTCTACTGCAGAGTGCCTGGATGGAGATCCTGGTGCTGAGCATCGTGTTTCGCTCGCTGCCCTGCGAGGACGAGATTGTGTACGCGGAGGACTATGTGGTGGACGAGGAGCAGGCGAGGATCTCCGGCCTGCTGGACCTGCACGTCGCCATCCTGCCACTGGTGCGACGTTACAAGAAGCTGCGCATGGAGAAGGAGGAGTTTGTCACGCTCAAAGCCATCGCCCTCGCCAACTCGGGTATAGTTAACCTCCCCAATCCCGCTGTTAGTCTGAACTCATGCAGTGCAGCCAAACATTGTTCAAACCCACAGAACTTTATTTTAAACTCTAGTGGAGATACCAAAGTTACAATATAAAATATTTTAGAGGTTAGACTGTAAAACAAAGAGTGTGTACATTAGATTACTTTTGTTTTTTGGAACTTAACAAAAATGATCAATTTAAAGGTATAATACCTTTAAATTGATCATGAAGAACTTATTTTCATCAATAAACATTTTTATTGCAGCCATTTGGCCAAATATCCTTCATTTTGCTCTACAAATACAGAGATGTCGTGAGCTTGACAGGTTGCATCTCTATGTTAAATCTTAAATAAATCTATATAGTTGGCATTTAATTAAAGCAAACAAAGAAATAAAACTAAAAAATGTCAAGTGATTGTCAATATCTGGTGAGGCGATCACTTCCACAATGAAGGATACCTGATAAGAGGGGACAAAAAGGTCAGAGGCATGGTTGTTTAATTCAACACTCCCTATGTGTGAGAGTGTGTGTGCCTCTATATTTTAATTTGTGCGCACATACAAGTGTGTGTGTGTGTGTGTGTGTGTGACTGTCACATTGCGCTCTCATTCTCTCCATCTCCATAACAGTAGCTGCCAGCGCGCCACAGCCGAGGGAGATATATTTAGCATTTCATTAGGAAAACAGGGGCTGTCAATAAAATGTGTTAAGTGGAGTGGAATGAGCGTTGGGGAGCGACGGGCCTCGTTTGTTCCAATGTGAAGATGCTGCGCCCGTATCGACAGTTTGCTTTTCATGAGGCCGGGCCTGTCCCCCACTAATCAATGCCTGTTAGGAGTCTTTTCTCCTGCCTGACTGAAAAATGAAAAATGCTGAGCCCAGAGCTTTAGTCTTCTGATGACAAACTCTCCGTGGGAGAGTGGAGAGAGGGGAGGATAAATGGGAGGGGAAGGCTGGAGGGAAAGGGGGGGTGGAGGGTGATGGAAAGACAGGGATGTAAAGGTAAGGGAGAAGTGTGAGAGAGGAAGGCAGGGGTTGAGGGGGAGGCTCAGGGAGGGCGAGAGGGCAGCTTCGGCTCGTTTGAACACAGTCTCGGAGAGCTTCGGCTCCAGGGGTCCTGGGGGTGTGACAGCTGTGGAAATTCATGGCCATTGATTTTGTAATTAGCGGAGTATCGACGGGATTGACGCCAGGCTGCTGACGGATTACATGGAAATTGTTTCTTCAAAGTTAGTTTTGCATTCCGCCCCTAACCTCCTTCAACACACACACACACACACACACACACACACACATATGAAAACGCTCTCCCTGTGCATTTACACACACTGACACACATTTGAAAACATATTCTCTCTTCCTCTCTCCCCTCCTCTCTCTGCCTCACACACACATACACACATATGCTCGCACAAGCCAAACGAGGATCAGATCAGTATTAACATGAAGGTTTCAAATGAAGAGCGCTGGAACACATGTGCGGTCCACATAGCCTAGTTAATTTCCCAAGATAGAAACGCAATTTACACAGAAGGCGACTGGTAAAAGAGACTTAATCAGTCAGTTAGGAACATAATTAGCCTTGTACTTTCCTTTTTTCTGCCTCATTTACATGTTTGTACACGGTCTTACTTCACTCCACAACTTTCATGACACATAGCAGAGCTGATCTAATTCACTCACACGCTTCAATCAGCAGCCACGTTTGGTTTAGCTTTAGTAATACAGTGTGTTTAGGAAGAGACGAGTCCATCTTATTCTGTTAGATATACCAAGATGGATTATTTCGATTCAATTATGATACTGAATTGAATCCACACTTTGTTGTGCACTATTTTATCTATCAGTTAATGAATTGTGGATATGATGCATACACAGATTAGACCTGACACTGTAAGTCTGTGCAGTGAAATTGGCTGAAAGCAAACAACTGCTTGTCCATTAAAACGCTCTCTGTCAGCTTGTCCTTTGGAGGACGAGCCTGTTTTTTTTTTTTCCTGACTTGTAGACTTACACATAGAGAGCAGGTTTTAATAAGTCTCAACTGGTTTTATTTTAGAGCCTATACATAAGGGGGCCAACTGCTCTTTCTTATGGAAATGAAGGCCATCTGCCGCCATCATTCAGCTGAACGATATCCTAGTAATGCAGCCATCTGAATTCATTAGCAGGGGGGATGTATGTGGTCCATGATACCAAAAGAAATGAATCTTTCTCCTGTCCCACCATATATTTATACAGACCTACAGTGCCTCTCCCTCTCTCTCTCCCTAGAGTCCTGGCCACGCATAGGCATTTATTTAAGGAGCGTCATTAACCACTAACAAGAGAAAACCTCTCTCCAAAATTGCATGTTTGCAAAGACAAGCTGCAGAATTTAAAGCTGCAAAACGCTGAGTTGTTGTTGCAGCTGTAGATCTTTAGTCGTACTGTAGATCAATAGAAAATGTTTTCTTTTCACTTCATACATTTGGAATTTAATATGTAGTTTTAATATATAAATAATCTTTCTTCCATCCTTCCATCCTTCCCCACCACCCTTCTTGCTCCAGACTCCATGCACATAGAGAATATTGAGGCGGTCCAAAGGCTCCAGGATTCTCTCCACGAGGCTCTGCAGGACTTTGAGGGCTCCCAGCATCCAGAGGACCCTCGACGGGCAGGCAAGCTGCTAATGACCCTCCCTCTGCTCCGTCAGACCGCCACCAAGGCCGTTCAGCACTTCTACAGCATCAAAATGCAGGGCAAAGTCCCCATGCACAAACTATTCCTCGAGATGCTGGAGGCCAAGGCTTGACACCCGGGCCAGATGTTTGACAGACAGCTGCATCACCCAACGGGAGGCGAGGGACAGGTCATAAAAAATGAAGGCGGTGTGCCAATTGACAGTGAAAGGATGAAGCTCGGACTACTGAATCATTTTAACACTTTTAAATGGTAATAAACATAAAAGAAAAAGGGACTTGAAAGGGTTTTAAAAAAGGTGAATATCAACCATGGGATCATGATGATGTATATAAAGATGTTGTGTACAGAAATCAGGCAACCAAGGTCTTGTTATAACCAGAGACCCATTGCTCTATATCACCTGAAGCTTCTGTGAATTTGTTTCTTATCTTATTTTCATCTCAAAATGGAAGTGTGTTAATATAAATGTCCTAAAGAACTGTACAGCCATGTAGCCACATTCTGTGTTTTTGTTTCTTTCATATTTTCTAATCTCAGTTGTTAAAGCAATAGTCTCTAACTGGTCTACATATAATATGTGTACTGTATATTGTGTGAAATTGCACTGGGCGGGGGGAGAATTGTTAGACATATTCTTATATTCGTCATCAAAGAAAGCGGTACCCGCCGTGGGTATGCAAGATTCTCAATTTCCTCGTAAAATATTTACCTCGTAGTAGCTTCATGGACTCGGCGGTTATAGTCAACTTGGTGCTTACAGAAGGACAAATGGTTGGCCAGTGATCATAGTTCACAAAGAGTTTGCACTAAGCATCTATGAATAACGTGGCAATAATGGGGATTGTACTAGCGAGCTCTGTCTGGTAGCGTGTGAGTCTCAGTCAGTGGTTTTGGCTTATAGTGACTAAACTCCCTCCTCACTCCTCACTTCTCTCTGCATTCAGTGTCATAAACAAATATTGGCAACGAAGCATACTGTGAAAAATACACATGATAAGCTATATTCTGTGCTCAGAATTTTTAAACTAAACTGTATGGCTTGTTAAAAAGGTTTATTTTATTTAAATAAAGGGCAGGACACAAGGGTAAAGGACACAATAATAACAGCAACATCTATGCAATTTAATGCAATCTACTCTGCTCTTTGATGCAACCTGATAGCCCTGCAATAAATGCTACCTTTGTGAAGTTTATAATGTTCAGTTTGTGTCAGATAGGTGCTGATTCAACTCTCTGGTAATTTTTCAGTCTGTAGTTTGTGATGGTGCTGTATTAGATTGCAATATATTGTATAGGTTTTGCTTTTTCTTGTATCCACCCCCATTTGTTTAGGTTGTATGCTCAAACAACAAGTGTCACTATATTGATATTCGTTCCACAGCACGTTAGTCCTTTGTTTGTTTTGGTCAAAGTCATATGTGATGCCAAAGTCTGTATGTTAGCCTCACACATCTAAACATTTTTTATGATCCTGCATTTTGTTCTCAGTGTGGACCACAGGTTAAATATTGTGCGTCTGAGAGGGTAAACTTAAGTGAAAACATTAAGACAAAATATTTTACATTCTGATTTCCAAATAACTCATCCACAAGTGAGACAAAACCCCTGAACAAAGGTCTCACGTCTTCATGAATGGCAATATTGGGCTCAATTTCTCCACTTTTATGGCAATTTCCAAATTTGGTTTTCAAACTGTATCAGCAAGGCCAAAACTCGCCCATATTTAAACAGAAAAAAATTCAGATGTTTTCACACTCAACTGCCACAGCTGAAGCTTGACAGACAATGTTTTATCCTTGTGATCTATTAGGGCATCAGTTTCAGGGTGGCAAGTTCAAATAAAAATAATGTAATGTACTTTTTTAAAAACTGAGGGTTTTAGCCCGTTTGTCCCCTTCTTCATTGTTTAAATTTAGATGGCAGTCTTTTAAAACTGTGTGGATATAACACTATAACAGATTACTAGAGGTTTAAATATTTGTGAACAACAATATAATGACACTTGTGTTTCTGAGAAATCTTGAATCACCCCCTTAATTGAAACTCAACAGTAATGACAGAACATATCACACCTCAGATTGCGTCTCACTGATGTTCTGCATCTTCTACAATTTTCTTTGCTCCTCTTTAACGAAGGTGCTAATCATTCAGACTGGCACTGTATGTACACTTCTACAAACGCTGACACTCTGACATACTGAGCTGCACAAGCTAAGTTAATAAATCTGTATATTCCAGAAGTGACAGTAGACTTTTATAGCGTAATATCTATCAATTGTAAACCAGTTGCCAAATTATTCAAGGAAAGCAATCAGAATAGTGTGATACAGTTATCGACATGTTATCATAAGATCAAAATAATACAATAATACATTAATCAGCTGCTGTTAGCATTTTAGTGTGACAGATATTGTCCCTTATGAACACTTTAAAGTGTCAAGTGCCATTAGCTTCTGCCCAAACAAGAAGAAAACATAAAGCCAAGCGACCAGTAACTACAGATGTAGGCCAGTTTCTACACTTGAAAAGAGCCCCACAGGAACAGACTCTATTGATTCACTGTAATGTAATGCATAGATAATTATAACCCAATACAGTAGAGAATACAACTCCCATGATGCACTTCCCCAAATGTGTAACCAGCTAATCCATCCCCAATTGAAATGAGTGATGTATCACCTCTGTACAGTAGCAAACCAAAGCGTAGTGTCCTCAAATACTTTAAAATGAACACTGATAAAACTGCATTTTGAGCCGGTCATGATTGCTGTTTCCACATAAATATAGATGTTATTTACAGTATATTATTATTATTATTATTACTATACCTTCATTCTGCTAATTCTGCTGTTAATTTGGAGCATCCTCTAAACCCACGATGGTGGTGATAACAGCTAAACATCTTTTTTGTTCAGTCGATACACGCATTGATTAAACACCCATCTCTTGTCAATATGAGACGCTGTGTGAAGTCTCACACTAAGAGATGAAACTACCATAAAAAGTCATGCTTTTCATATTATGATGGTTAAAGGAGAGTGTTTTATTAAGCTCCATCAGCTTGTGTTGTTCTGGCTGTGTGAAGTGTTAATGAACACATTCTGGCCAAAAACTTGACCAAACTGACCTTCTCTCCTCTGACCAGAGTAGCTTCACATACCTCCTCTGTGCACTTTGAAGACGGATGGCAGATAATTGTTTCCCAACTTTCCCTTCTTCGTAAAATTAATATAAGAAAAATAAAAGAAAAATGCTTAATTTATTTTCAGAGTTCTAAAACGGTTCTACTGCATCCAATTAATTCTAATTGTCTCCTAAGCTGAAATTCTCAATAGAAATGGAGCAATTAAATTTCTGCTTTGGCTCTACCTTGGGGACAAGAGACGTTTTATTTCGGTTGACGGCGGGGAGGGTTTGTCTAAACCTTTACAAAGGCGATTTCATGCGTGTCTGTAATAGTTTCATAACAGAGCGATCACTGGGCTATGCAAGGCAAATATGGCCACCTATGTTCCTTGTGTTGTGGAGCATCAGACTGACATTTAGTTGTGCTTTGTTTACAACGTGGACATACTGTACAGTGCTGTACACTGCAAATGTATTGTGCATATTTCACCGTACTATACTGTAGCTGCTGTGCATTGATATAACTATGATCATTTGTTTAAGTTGCCCGTTTAATGAATTCCCTGTGATGTATTAGCAACTTCAACGCAAATTTAGAGCCCACCTGAATAGCTGTATAATATAAATCACTGTACTGAGTCAAGTGAGAATAATAAGTGAGTTATATTTGGTCTAAGGTGGGATATTCTCTTATTTTCTTTTCCTTTTCTGTGTCTCTCAGTGCTGAAACACACACTCTGTGTTATCATCGATTTTGGTTATCAGCACAGCAGGACGTATAGCGAGTGAAGTAGTCTAGACCCTATACCTCAATCCCATATTTTGAAAATTACACTGGGTTTGGAAACGGGCCATGGGTTCCTCCTGGGAATCAGTGGCACAGAAATAAAGTGACATCACTGACTGGGTATTAAAAAAAATGTAGATGAACCTACTGCAATTGGGGAGCACATTCCTCTGAGGAGAAAGCTGCTTATTCGCTGTTCCATTTGCGGACTTATCTTATCTCCATGCACTCTGAGATGACGAGATTTACATAAAACATGGAGGAACCTCCCTGGCCGTTCCCGTCCGCGGTGTATAAAGGACCCTGCTAGGTGTATGTACCGTAGACATGTGATTACCCAAGAGGTTTACTCCCCTCAAAAGCAATATGTTAGCAATTGTGATATATGAATCAAGTTAAAAGGGAGCTTTGGTTCATTTTAATTATAAACTTACCCTATGCTCGGAAAAGGACAGGGTAGCTATGCACACACAGTGCTGGTGAGACAAAGGGAGAAAATGTGATCATGTTGGAACTGAGAAGCAAAAAGCCAACCACAGCTGGGTTTCACTGGACAGTATTGTGTGGCATTTTCTTGTGTTTTGTTTGTTGTGTTCATGCCTAATGTACCCATGTGTAAATATATGCTTTTTTTTGGAGTGAGTCAGATCTAACAGTGCACTGAATGTACAGTGACAATAAAATCACATGGTTTATGTAATCACTGCAAATGATTTCTTTAAATATCTTCAAGTCAATGAACATGAGAAGAGATCAATCCACAAAAACAATTAACTCGTCGAGTTTGTAACACATTTACTGACACGGTTAACTTAATATATCACCATTTTTTCGGGATTACTTACCTTATACCAAAAAAGAGGGAAAAAATACCCACGCACTGCTATCTACATGAACATATTACAATGTTTTGATCACATTGGTCTTTCAGATTTTAACCACAACCCTCAGACCTGAGGAAGAACATTTGTGATCTGATAAGTGAATAAAAGACAAACTGGGAACAAGATAGCAGTGTTTGTGCAGATTGTCACCCGGCACCTGCAAAGATTTTTGATGCATGTACCTCTTCATGATTGCCTCTATGGACGCCCTCAACAATACTGTATCTTTGGGTTTATAAAGCATTTTGAGCAGCAGTTTGAAAAACTCAATGTATTCACCCTACAATGATGATACTGACACTGTACAATGTAATGTAATTTTTCAGCATATATTTACTTCATTTACTACGTTTTTTCTAACATATTAAAAATATGCACAGCCTTGACATTACCTACAGTGGATGTAAGACAGAATTAAAACTAAATTTACAGTTAGACACACAAAAAATAGTTCTTAGGTTTGTTTTAAAGTCTTTATAGATTGCTACTTTCTAAAATTTCTATGTACCATAAGGGTTTCATAAACAAGCAAAGGTCTTGTCTTTCCCTTTGACAGTAAGTAATTCTCTCCACAGCACCTGTATTTAATATAAAATAAGTTTTAAACTATTTGCTGTAGCTAGTTGCTTTTAGCTACTTCATATCATCATTTTTTTGGTGAACAGTCAGATTTTTTATTCAATGGATATCAACAAAATATTAATAGTAATAGTAATTTCATGCTCTCATTAGAGGCATCTATATCCAGTGTTACAGTACAGCCTTGTCCTGATCTCAGGATAAGAAATGTACAGTCAAACAGTGCCAAGCATGACCAATCATGTATGTGTGCGTCTGTCTGTGCACTTGTACGCTTAGCAAGACGGTGCCTTGGGGTGTAACGGCATCCTCCTGCCCCGACTGTCAGTTGGTTAGCTGTCTACACAATGTCCCGTTTGACCTTGTGTTGGCTACAACACTGGCTGAATGCACATCTGACACACTCCCTTCCTTTGTGGTGCAATCCTGTGGAAGTCATTTCATTTACTGGGCTTTCAACTTCAGCCAATATGGGGGTTGGGGGAGTAAGTCTGTGTTTAATCAGCCTGCCACAAACCATTCCCCTAAACAAAATCAACTATGATGTCCAGCAAAAAGATCTCTCAACAGAAGATTGAATTAAACATATAAATGGGCTTGTCACTTTTTCATTTTTTATTTATTCTCTTGGCACGGCTACGCCCGCCACTCCATATTATTGCTGGAAATAACAACTGTGTAACTTGTTTGATTGTTCTGCACAGTGTGGCAGCATTACCAGTATGTTAATATGGTGAATGTATCGGCGTTATCCACACTTAAGGTTAACTGACGCCTTGAAGAAAAAAAAACTTGCAAGGAAAGTAAAAGGAGCTCAAAAACAGAAGAAAACACATAATCACTCGTCTCATGAACTTCTCATCCTTGCAGCTCTTCTCTCGTAGGATTGCAAGTCGTTTTTTTCTCTGTTTTCAGTCTTGTAGAAGGGAATTAGGGCATGGCCCACTGTCCTCAGAGTGACTTTCCATCTTGTAAACCATGTTTTATTCTCCTTAAATCGTCACCAGTCATCAGGCCTGTCTGTGCTTAAGAAGGGGCATTGACACTGTCACACTGCGGTCTGTTAATCAGGCAACCTTGTTGCCTGCGTCTTTCAGAAAATCTATGATCACACTGTTAGCGCAACCTTGTACTGTCACCACCGGCTTTAGCTACGCTACCGTACACTCACACTCCTGCTTTTGACTCATGTGAGGATTATTCAGCGGCTGAGGTGAGAGTCCACTGAGAATAGGCTGTAAAGTGTCAGTCATGGTTACCCAGAGTGGTGTTGTCTTAGACAATGTAACTAGGTGAAAGTGAGTGAAGGAGATAGGAAACCATCAATATGCTCCCTGTGTAAATTGAAGAAGGTCATGATTTATGGCTCCCGGCTACAGCATACATACATGCTGAATCTACTCTTTTTTTTTTCCCTCTGTCGCCCGGCTCAAGGACAGGTAAGGGTGCCTTTCTCCGCAGCTCATCCCCACCACCATGCAGTCTGTGGCACTTTGTGATGGACAGCCCAGAGAAAGGCCAGTGTTTTTCAAAATGAATTGAGCGCCATCTATAGGTAGCCATGGTGACTGAGTGACGGCACCTCTGGTGTACAGAGAGTGTAGGGAGGAAACAAACGATCACATATGCATTAAAATGGTGCACTCTACTACCTGTGACTCCTCGTGCACCTGCCTCTTTGGATTTTTCATCACCTCATCAGTCACGTCCGTCTTTCAGTCTCCTTTTACTTGGGGACTCAGACAGAGAGGGGGCAGCTGTGGGTTTTCTAAGGCCTCGCAACAGCTGCAAACCCCGCATGGCATTGCATCTGTTCAAGTCATGCAGCATTATAGCCTGTATCTCAACTAAAGCAAGTTACATTACAGTTCATAGCGGGGTTCTCTCTGGTCTTACCCTATTAACCAGTGAGCAGATGGAAATTATATGGTACAGTGTTAGGCCTGAAAATGGACTTGCAAACATCTTGCTGTCTCAAGCACGCAGCTTAAAATGGGACAATTCAAATAAGGCCACATGAGAGAAATCAGGACTTGGCTATAAATTCACTGGAGGTGGCACAATGAATACCATGAAGTCTTCTCTGAATCTTAAAGTTGATTATTTATTTGGATGATTTATTATGTCTGGGTGCCTCTGACGTTGTTACTTTGCCTTTGGAGGGAGCCAGACGTAACAAATGGAGCACTCATTAGCATTTGACCTCCACATTATGCTTTGTTTACCTGCCTCTCCTCACCTCTATATCTCCTCAGACAAAATCAGGGCTTTCACAGAAGGCTCCGAGTGTGACACAGTTTTGTTACTGGGCGGTAAAGGTAAGTATCACATTTGCATTGCAAGATTTCTCAAACAACTTGAGCATGCAGAAACAAGGGGAGGAAAATAAAAAAAAAAGATGCTCTGCTCCTCGGGGACGTAGCCACTCCCAGACGCTGTCGTCTAGGCTCTGGAGTCCTGACAGCTGCTTAAATCCCCAGAGATGACAGAAAGAAGTATGAACAAAAGTTACAGTAAAGAGTCACAGGCACATCCTGTTGTGTGAAGGGAAGAGACTGTTGTGTTTGGATTGGAAGTTCTTCACCACTAATTGCTTATGACCAGAAATGTGACGAAAGCCTGATGTAACATGGATTTTAGGTGTGTGATTTAACAGCTCATGCTTGCGAACAGGTTTGCTTTTTTTTAATCTGTGACAGTGAAAAAAAACAGATTCAGCATTTCCAGATTTCCATAAGTGGTTAAAAAAATGTAAAGAATGCATTAAAGGGATTTTAGTCTATATAAATGTTTTGGTCTGCCCTACAACTGTACCAGAAAAAGGGAAAAACTTGATATAAGGTACGTATAATATCAAATCAAATGAAAAAATGAATTAAATGTTGCTGAAAAACTTCTCTGTAAAAAATAAACAAAAAAATCATTACAATTGCAATTATATGCTTGGTGCAATATTAACATTTCCACGTTTCATGGGCAAGCAGGTCATGCATATGCCGTGTTTAGAGAGAATCATAAGCAACAAGTAATGGCAAACTGGCAAACATCCACAAAAACACACCCACACACTACAAGCACACACACACACACACACACACATTATATTACCAGACCGGGGGGTGTGGCAGGTAGCTGTGTGTGCTGTAGTTAATTGCGCAACGAGAAACTGTTCTCTAATTTATTTCTCGCCTGTCCATACAAGAGTGATCATGAAACCCCATTCATTTCACAGAACACAATTTTCATATTTAATGAGCATGACTCCAATACAATTACAGTAATTAGTCAAATCTCACTCACGGCCAATGGAGCTCGCCACCATTATTAGTGGATCTTATTAATGATGTTGCACATGTGGTGCTCATAGGGTAATTGAGGGCATGTGTGGGTATGGGAACAGGGGTACTGGGGATTGGAAAGCAGTGGTGGTGTCAGTCTGTTTTCTGTCTCTACTGGGCCTTATGTTAAATGGAGGTCTGCTTGATATTAACTTTGAGATGTTTAAACACGGTGGCAGGCAGTGCTATTGATTTGACAACATGGTCAACCAGAGTGGGTTTTGCCTTAAATAGGATAAACTTCAATTCTACATAAATTCAATTCAGTCACTGACTTTGGGAAGACACATTGGTTTGTTGCTCCATCAGTTGACCTGAAAGTTTGTATTTTACAAGCTGCTTTAAATAATTGCATATCAGCTCACAGCATCACCGCTGTGCTCCGGACCCAGGAGGATCACAACAAAAAAAGACAAAGGGAGACGCTGGGAAAAAGAAGCCCATTTACTGTGAGTGATGATACTGCAGTGTCTGACATTTTGGAGGTTTGTAGAGCTTTTCTTTCCAGACTGATCCTTATTAAACCTATAGAGCTGTGTTGTATCTGCAACAAGAGGATGCAGCAGCAAGTGACACATCTCCCCCGACATTGTGTGCAGATTTTTCCTGGTGTTGGTATAGTGCAGCTGTGATGAGACGACTTGCTAATGTGGATTCAAATCTGTGATATTACTTTTATAAATTTAGAAAGATAGTGTCTTTCAGAAAGGTAAAGGTAGCACTTTGTACACACACACACCATGCTGTCTTATGTGGTTTCATGTGCTTTGAACCAGTTAGTGTCAGGGTTGATGTTTATAAGGAAGCAATAATTTTAATCAAAGAAAAGTGACTTAATGGCCTCTTATCCAATTAAGGGCAGTGTCACCGCTGAGTTAATGAGTGTGACGCCGAAACAGAAAAACCTCGATTAACACAACATAATTAGCGGAACATGGTGGAATTAGACAGCAGCAATGACAGTGCTTTGGTGTTTTTATAATTAAACACGGGAAAAGACAACAGTTAAGCCAGATCTTAAAACCCTAGTCTCATTCAAGCCAGAGAGGACATGTATTGTTTTTGGGAAAGCTCCTGAGACGGGGCTGCTGTTGTGTGAAGTTTGAATTACAGTTCAAAGACAAGAGCTGAAAGTGAGGGAGGTCACGACAACAATGTGGGGGATTCAGGGAGGCCTGGAAGACTCACACACGGCTGCAGTAGGTGCCATGTTTGTTATAGAGAACTAGGATTGCATCTATTGTAAATTTCACAACAGTGTTTCTGCCTTTGGTGCTCAAGAGAAAACACGAGGGCTTGGATCTTTTACTTGGAACAGATTTTCAGCACAGATTAGAGTTCCATATGGCGGCGTATTGCTGCCACCATGACAAAATACAAACACAAAAACTACATCTATACTTGTTTGAAAAAACAAAAAAGAAAAATTTCTGATATAAAAAGAGAAGTTGATGTGTTGATGAGGAGAATAACAAATGTTTTATTTCTTATTTTTGCAGCAATGCACCACTGTAATTCCAGATTTCATTTGTGTTTCTCTTTATTACTTTAAAGTAGCTATGGTGAATGTTTTTAGCTGAGCAGTGTGAATCTAAGAATGGCGATGTTGGTCAGTCCACCACTTTTGTTCAGACTGAAATATCTCAACAACTACTGGATGGATTGCCACAAAATTTTGTACAGATTCATGGTCCCCAGAGGATAAATCCTAGTGACTTCGATGATCTCTTGACCTGTCCTCCTTCACATTTGTGGTTTAGGGTGAAATGTCCGAACAACGGATTGCCAAGAAATTTGGTACAGACATTCATGTTCCCCTCAGGATGAACTGTGAGGTTGCTGATCCCCTGACTTTTCATCTAGCACCACCATCAGGTCAAAATTAAAATTTTTCTTCAGTTTATGACCAAATATCTTCAAAACTAATGACGTTCCCATCAGCCTCAGCTATACTTTGTGTTTAGTGCTGATTAGCAAAAGTTAGCATGCTAACACGCTAAACTGATGAAAAAATAAAAAATTATAACACGGTAAACCCGCTGCACCTGCCCAGCACCAAACAACAGACAGACAGCGATTAGCTGGTGAACGCAGAGGAGCATTTAGAAGCTAAAGAGGCAGATTTATTTCTCAGGAGGTGGTGGAGACCAAAAACAGAGCTAAAAGGAGAGTGACTATTGGACTTACATTCGCCAAGTGGCCAGACACACGACTGCAAATGAATGTTAATGTTGCAAACACATTCACCATGTCAACTTTATGAGGTGATAATATGTCAGTGTTACAGCTTGTTGCGCTGCCCCCAAGAGGCCAAAAAAATCAATTATTGCAGGTTTAAATAATATTGTAAAAAGAACTTGACATTGACATTACATTCCAAGTGACCTGAAAGTGTTTCACTTGTTAGTGGAAATTAATTCTCCTAACACGGTCTTGTTCAGGACTCAGTATCAGCGCTAACAGTGAAGGGTTGTTGGGCTGCATCTCAGTCTGAACCAACCGATTATTCTCGCTGCAGCATACTGGAGGGCAGGCCTTATTAGTGATGTGCTAATGTGACATTAATTGCTTTTACTTTTTCACTCCATTAAGAGGCTGCTATCTGTTTCAGGAGCCTGGCCAGATGGTTTATCGGCTCTGCTCTGGCAGCGGTGTTGCTAATGGAC
Source organism: Oplegnathus fasciatus (assembly GCA_003416845.1). Classification (NCBI taxonomy): domain Eukaryota; kingdom Metazoa; phylum Chordata; class Actinopteri; order Centrarchiformes; family Oplegnathidae; genus Oplegnathus; species Oplegnathus fasciatus. The sequence continues at coordinate 448,026 of NTHP01000294.1, read as the reverse complement.
TGAAGCACGGAGCTGTAAAATAACCACAGCAACAGGCGACCACGAGAAATGCCCATAATTGAACTGTGAGTGTGGAGGTACAGAGCACCTGTCACATTTTGCAAAGCGGGACGACTGATTTAAAAACCGGGTCGTTGTTTGATGTCGTCTTCCACTCAAATATTGACCTGACAAAAATCAAGACAAGGAATTTGGAGGAAAAGAATGACAGAAAAAAAATTAAACTTTTGACCTCAAATAGATCAAGTCTGTTTGTTGAGAGTATTTTTAAGCTTTTGTTGAAGAGCAGAGACAAGTCTTCATTCAAAATATTGGCAGCCATTGACTATATGCTGAAAATAAGGCAGCTGCATTGAGCAGTAAAGCCAAGACCAGGGTCAAATGCTAAATAAGAAGAAACTGGCACTAGAGACACCCAGGGGAAACCTCTTCCTCTGTGTCCTTATTCTCTTCCTCCTCTGTCCTTACTCTCCCATCCACCACCCCCCTACCTTGATGCCAAACCTCCATGACCTAGGCCAAGATCAATAGCACAGTTTAAAGAGGATGGACTGTGTAAATAGAGACGATAGATCCTGCCGATGAGGATGCCTTGACCACTGATGGCCTCTGACGGGTGCGGTAGCATTTGATCAAGTCTAACATTGATGGCTGTCAATACATTCGGCACAGAGAGGTTTGGACCCTGTCAGTGGGACATCAGGACTCTGAAATGTATAGGGGTTGGGTCCAAAGATGAGTGGTCAATTTTTAGATAATTTTCTGTTTGAGTGTTACAATTGAGGGTGAACTGGGGCCATTAGGGATCTGGAGTTGCAGGAAGGTATTGGCAAATGGGCATCCAATAACAGCATCCCGTGGGTGTCCAGTGTGCAGATTCACCCTGTTCAGTCCAGAGTGGCTGGTGCACAAATTCATCCTGTTAATATGCTTCTTAATATTAAGAAAAGCTAACATTAATCACAAGAGCTGCGACAATTTAGCAGATTAATTGATTAGTTGATTGACAGAAAATTAATCGGCAACTATTTTGATGATCGATCCATCGTTTTAAGTCATTTATCAAGAGTAAATGCCAATTATTCATCAGTTCCAGTTTCTAAATTGTGAGGATTTGTTACTTATCTGTGTATTCAATCATTTTAAGTTGAATATCTTTGGGTTGGACTGTCGGTCGGACAAAACAAGATATCTGAAGACGTCGCTTTGGGCTTTAGGAAACTGTGATGGGTATTATTTTTTGTCACTTTATAAACCAAAGAATTAATAGCATAATCAAGAATAATAATAAGAATAAAAATAACAATTGGCAGATTAATCGATAATAAGAATAATCTTAAATTGTAGCCCTAATTACAGCATTCCCTGCGCAAAATCCCAGTGATTCACAGAAAAAAAGAAGGGAATAAAGAAGTATTTAATCAAATAATCTGACATAACATAAAAGTGAGAAGTATAATTGGTTTTTCATGTTAAACTAAGGCCAATGTCGCAGCATGTTGTAACCTGTGGTTTTACACATGAAATAGTAAACTGTCCATTCCAGTTAAGATGCAGATTATGGGCTTTAATGGGCATATAAATCAGTATCAGGTAATTGGTAAAGACCTTCCTCTCCATCACTTTTTGATTACAAATGTTTTTCACGTACGAGCATGATAAGAAATCAGTCTGTAATGTGCGCACACAGTTCTGTATGGAGACTAAATTAACTGTTTCCGTTTTACACAATAATATTATGCATCAGGTTGGAATTCCCCAAATAAAACCTGGATGGCATGCATTTTCAAAAGTGATTTATTATAAATAAAACATTTTTCTGCGTCTTTGAAGACTTGCATTACCATATCTCAGGCATCAGCTTTTTTTGTGCAATATTCCTCTTTGCAGCAGTTTTAATGGACCATGTGTATGATTATTTATATAGTTTACAGCTTCTCAGTTAGATGTCATAACATTTACCGGCAAACAGCCTCTCACCTCCAGGTGCATTAGTAAACTGGCACTCAGAGGGCCAAAACTGGACTTTCAAATGGAAACATTTTGGAGCTTCACAACAGGCTTTTTGGTTAAGAACTCTCACCCTATCTGATATTTTGACATCAAGAGAAGGTGCAGCAGAGTATTTTGTGTGCTAAACAGCAGCCTAATGACAGAAAATTAATCAGACTTATATTAAAAAACAAACTAATTAAGATCAAATGTGATATGTAGAGTTTTACATTACATTACACTTGGAATGTAAACATAATCCTAAATCCTTCTTATATTTGCTTCTGTAGTGTAGTTCAGTCTTCTTTTAACAACTTCCAACAAGCCCCAATTTTGGAGGCTGCAAGGTGCAAACGCCAATGTAAGATGAGTCAAGAGGATGCAACCCCAGCAGTGTATAATCACAGTCGACCACTCTGTATGGATGTGTTGTGGAAAGTAACTCCAAAATTGTTGTAAAATGTAAAGTGTTAAACGGTTTTAAAATCTTTTTACCCACAGTGCAACGCCACTATTGACAGTTTAATCAGAGGTGCGGGTGTGTTATTCTAGTGTAGCCTTGAGCCGCTAGCCTCAAGCAGAGATGAGGAGCTCCAGAGGCCCATTAAGCTCACTTCTTTCTAACTCCACACCCCCAGATTTGTTTCATTTTCAAACCTGTAGTCTTCAGACCCTACCGACGCTGACATCACTTGAGGCAGTTCAACAAATTGACAACAAAAGGCTTTACACAACTATCTTCAAATATGCAATAGTGCTCCCTAAGACCTGTAAACAGACTTTGATGTGTAATTTGGTGGAGTTCCCTGCATATGACGGAACAGCCTAAATAATATAAGCTACATAAGTGTTTAAAAAATGCTGACCCAGTACATTGATTGAATGGGTGAAGTCATGGTGTAATCCATTCCTGCAGCATAACTATGAGCAAGATTTATATGTTTTTTGAATGTGGAAACCAACCTATTTTACACTTTTGTATAGACCACATGAGCAGATAGCATCTTGCCATCTAAGCTAATATTTCTTCAGTGAAAACAAAAACATTACTCACCTACATTTACACAGCATGCATATCCAACATTAGACTTTGTAAATGCAGAATGTGTTAGTCATAATTCTGCTTATCTCACATGTGTGACAGCTCACATTTTAGTATATAAACCAGCCCATTACCGCCCCCGTAAGTTATATGCAACAACACAATCTGTTGAACCTGTAGCCGACCAGCTGCTCATATTAATCAAACAGCCCACTTCCCTTTATGACACAAAGCAAATAGTCATAAATGCTCTTATCTGCCTTTCTAATAGTGTGGACGTTACAATCAGATTCATGGTGGCATAAACTATTACATTTCATCTTTATCATATCGAACAATCACTTCTTTTTCATGAGCATCGTTTATAACTGCCGGACAGCTTGTTGCGTAATGAAATTCAAAGCAGTCTATCGGCTCGAGTGATCTCACACTCTGTTTACTTATATTTACATATATTTATGTGGATTTTGTTTCTCCACAACAGGCAAACAGGCATGATGAATGTATGGCTGCGGTCCCATGGGGACATGTGGCTCCCCGCAGAACTGATCTGTGGTCAGGCATCTTCAAGCTTTACTGTAAACTGTGAAGAGCCTCAGTCCGTGCAATGTTTTATTACAGTGGAGCCTCTTCATCATCTCAACATGTTGTACTGACAAATAAAGACTTCTTCAGAGTAATGTAAGGATGACATTACTGCACCAATGTCTTTGCAAAATATAATAATATTTAAATGACTGTTGTCAAGGCACACAAACGTTTTGATCACAATATACGAAGAAAATTTTATGAAAATTCTCTTTTATTCTAGTCAACAAAGAAATTTAAACAACAGCTATGTAGTCAGGCGTCAGTAAACAGTTTATGAAACCGGTGAAAGACGTTGCAGCATTCTTCACAATCAAATGTGAAGGAAATTTTCAGACCTCTACTTTGTATACTCCCCCTTTAATTTGGAGCACTTTGATTAATCAATTAATATTCCTTTCTCAAGGTCTTTTTATAAACCTCATCATTAATAAAAGCAGACATTCAATTAGCAGCCAAATCTTGATTGCCAATTTTGTCATAACAGTCTCCCTTTCTATGCTTTTTTTTNTTTTTTTTGGTTCGTTATAGTTGGGAGTATGGTGTGGGTAGGAAGAATTAACTAATTTCATTAATCTAATTGTCATCGCTTTCAACCATCCCACTAATAAGTACAAATTAATATGATTAATCAATTTGACGACATAAACTCATTCAATTACAGTTTTTCAAAGGCAAGTGGGTGTGTTGGGGTGATAGGGAGGTGCGGCGAGTGAAGGGAGGTGGGCAGCCAAGCAGCTTGCTCTGTGAGGAACTCAGCCCACAAAATTGAAGTCAAGTCAGGCAATTAGTCATTGTGAATGATAAATAAATGGTGATGAATTGTGGAGGGCAGATACCCCACTAAATACAGTCTTGTTTGATTCAGTGAAATTTGGTCCTTTTTGTGTAGAAAAATAACTAGACTATAGACCATAGATCATTGGCTGTTTTAGTACTTTAGACCAGACTGTGTCCATCTTCAACAGATCTGAATACAGCATCTGGACCATGACGGGACAAAGAAATGTTGTTTTTAGATATGATTTAATGCAGATCTGTCCAACTCTCTTTACTATATACACACACAGATAACAACTGAGAAACTTTTACTAGATTAAATTTGTCATTTTCTTCCCTTGTTTGCTGAGCCACCATTGGAGTTAGCATGAATTCTCCACTCTAAGAATCACAGGCTGCACAATATACAGTAAACTGTAAGAAATTAAACATAAACTGCGTTGTTATGCTGCATTTTTCTGTCCTCTTTAATACGAGTGGAGATTACTGCTATGAATGTAATATGGAGCGTACTATAATGTATTGTTTCAGATTCATAGATAAAATAAAACAAAGAAAAATAAATAAATAAATGAATAAATAAATAATATATATCCTGAGTTTATCCATCTCCCTGTCCTCAGAAACTGCCTTATCTATGTGGAGAGAAAAGTCAGTGTACAGTATTAGCTGCAAAATATGTTGACTGTTGTCAAACACTAAGAGAAACAAGCTCTGTAGTAAATGTTTCTTAGTGATTACATCTGTAAAAGTATTACAGCCGCCCATGTTATTGTCATTTAATGCCTTTACTATATTATCATCTGTTAATGTTAATCATTTTCTGTACTGCTTTGGCAATATAGATATCTGATCTAACATGCCAATAAAGCTTATTTGAATTTGTATTTGAGTCCTGGTAGAGAAGTTGTTGCCAAATAATGGTCAGTGCCAGTCCATGTGTTTCCATATTTTATCCACAAAACAGAAGTTTGAATTAGAAGTGGGCGATATGGATAATATCTTCTGTCACAGTATATGTCATTTTATATTGCGATTTCAGCATATATATAAGTATTTTTGGGTAAAATCAATTGAAAACAGTTTATAGGTCAAATAAAAATATAGGAATGTGTGTTTCTAGCTAATCCAGTAAATTCAGTACCTGACAAATAAAAGTAGTTCATCACATTGATGCAAAAATCATATAAAAATCCATTTTTTTTTCAGTAAAGTATTCCTTGCCCACAATGTACAAATGCAGCCAGAGAAAATGATAGTTACCACAGTTTAAGTGGTATGGAAAAATCTCATTTTCACAGATTCATATTGTCTCACACTATTCAGTCTATTATCATAAAGCCCAACCCTACTTTTAATTTGATAGTCCTTTTTCACAGCAGACATTTTGACTTGTCATTGTAGGAAAAAGTGTTGCGATAGCGCCGGTCTATTCAAGTGTCATGACAGTGTGACAGTGAAACAACAACAGCAGGACCCTGAAACTGAAGCAGCTAAATGGAATTCAGCCATCATTCATTTTATTTACACTTGGGGTTTTCTTACTGTGACATGTCAGAATGTCTTTTATAAAGAGGACTGTTGATTCTGTTTGAAGCAACAATGTTAAAAGCCATAACATATGTAGAAAAACAAACATACAAATCCACATTTGAATACCAAATCTGAGAACTACATGATTGACACAACCAGCGCTTTCAAGGTCATTGACTTAGATGATTTTCCTTTGTGTCCCTCACTGTCCTAATTCAAATTAGGCTCCTAACTAAGATTCAAATAGTATGAACTGCTGTAGATTAACGAGTCTGGAGCGTATTTACTTGGAGCAGCTGCTGGGATTTTATTTGTATATTTCAGATCTACTGTGCCGAGAGGGAGATGTGCTGGCGCAGCACTTTGGGTGATGCCCTTTAATGCGCTCTATCTTATCAGCCCAGCATCACCCCTATTCAAACCAGTGCCTGATTGAGCAGTGTGATGCTGTTTGGGTCTTACATTGGGGATAGTTTATAGAGGCACCGTCTCTAATTTGTGAAGTGAGGTATTATAGAGGAGACAATTAGACCGAGGTTCGATTGGCGTATAGAGGCTCGGATGCTGACAGTCAAGAGAAGGCTTTCAAATGTCATACCAATTAATCTATCCAGCCATCAAACAATATTCTGGAAACAAAGTCAGGGGGGGCGATCAATCCGCATCACTTTTCTCCTCACCGGGTTATGGGAAAATTGATTTGTCAAACAAAGCATTTTGGAAGCAGTGCATGGACTTGTTCGGGATCCATTAGCCTCCATTGAGCATTTTGTTTAACATAGGATTTTCATCACAGAGAAAATGCAGTGTCCTCAATACTGTGAGCTACAACTTTACGATTTCTGATTTCTTTGTTCTTGCTTAGAGAGCTTTAGAAAGTGCTGATGAAGATTGAAGGGGGGAGGGCTAACTTCTAATGCATTTGAAAATATTAGGCTGTTGTTTTCTCTCACATATTCATCACAAGAAACACTTCAAATGGTATTAATACACTTCACAAATGAACAGTATAACAATCAGTCCCCTCCCATCCAAAAAGCGTCAGCCATTAATCCCCAGTATCAGTATTATTGTACACTGTGGGGCTATCCTGCCATCCTATACAGCGTGGCTGCCCTAAGCTGTATCATGAATTCCCAGTGCAGTGTATTGTTCTAAGGCAGAACTGTATCACATTGTGCCCGTCATGCTGTTTTAGAGGGGAGAGAGCTTCCTCTATGGGATTTCTCCCAGCCCCATCCCCTGATAATGTATCTCTCCCTAAAGGCTAGGCCTCCGTGACCTTGTCTTATTCATCGAGGGCGTCTTAAGCGAAAGAACTGAATCCTGAATGGGCCATTTCCCCTCTTTTAACACCCCTTTAATGTCATCAGTGAAATATGAAGTCATTAGGCGATATTAAAACACTGCTGACAAACTAATTAACGGGAGACATTAAACAGGACGGGCTTGATTAATCCGCTTTAACGATTCTTTTTAAGTGGTTCTGGTCAAAATTAATACAGATTTACTGGTGATCTTATGGAAAAAATACTCTTATGTGTATCAGACCTCAAGGGCAACCTAAAGTCACTGGTCTTTTACCTCCCACTGCTCTCCCTCCCACCCTACCCTCTCTGTTGCTAAACACCGTCTGAACTCACACAGTTGGTCCCTGAGTCTCTGACAACAAACTCCTGTAGACTGTATGGATGCACACACTGTGGGCCTCTCCTGAAAGATTTTTCAGGCTATTTTGATTCACTGTTTCATACGGACTCTACTGTAATCAGAGTAGTTATAGTATTGTTGTTCATTTAAATCATTTTATACTATTTCAATCAGCAGCCTGACACATTTCCATGTCCATGAAATGTTTTTAGAGCTGAAAATTAGTTGGAATTAATAACTTGAATTATGATTATTTTTGTTATTATTAACATCAATATTGATACTGTTGTTGTTGTTTTCATATGAGGCATAGACCGTTACTGATTTTTTAAAAATTTTTTAAAATTTTTTTACAGCAATGGTTCCTTGTTGAGTAGAAATGTCTTTGTAAATGTCTCCCTCTTGTGGTAAAAGCACAGATCCAGGGTCAGCTGCTCGGCATCATATACAGTATTTGCTGTGAACCCAAGAGAGCATCCAGAGTAGTAAGAAATCACCTCTGAACACGTTTGACAAAACTTTCTTATTTTATTTCATTTTAAGTCCTGTTTTGTGTGTTGCATTTTCACATTATACAGTTTATTTTTTCTCTCTCATAGTATGCATGCGTTTAATGAGTTTAGTGCAAATAAATATTATTATCATAATATATTTATTGGCACAGTAGACATCTGACCTGAGACCTTTCTTTTTTAATGCTTTATTGGACAATGAATTTACACAAGACTGTATAAACAGGCTGGATGTCAAAGGGAAATAATACTACTGCTACTATAATAATAATAATAATAATAATAATAATAATAATAATAATAATAATAATAATAATATGTGTGCTGACATGTTTTCCTGCAAAACTTTATGAATCAAAATAAATTTCCATTTTCCATTTCATCATAAGTGTTCAACAATGTAAATGGGGGGCACAATCAAGTCTTATAGAAGGGAACTTAAAATTGAAAGGATAAGACAGTCAGGACTGCAGAAAGAATCATCAGTGCAGACCTGCCCTCCTTTCAGGACTTATACATGTCCAGAGTCAGGAAACATCACTGCAG
>NTHP01000294.1:421264-439367 GCA_003416845.1 Oplegnathus fasciatus | reverse complement strand
TCCATCACACCCTGGACACAACCTGTTCCAACTTCTCCCCTCTGGGAGGCGCTACAGAGCTCTGTACGCCAAAACAACCAGACACATGAACAGCCTCTTTCCACAGGCTGTCAGTCTGATGAACAGTTAACACCAGTGACAGAGTGTCAGGAACAATCCCAGTGCAACAATCCTGTAACACAATCATCCACTGGACCTATAAATAATATATTCTCATTGTTTAAATACACACAGTTTTTATTATGTAAATATCATCACTGTCAAACACAAATCTATGCACGCTGTGTATACTGTACTGTCATATCCACCTACCTCATATTAGGTGCATACCTGTTACAGTAATCATATTTATTTATTATTTGTTATTGTATATATATATATCTGTACCTAGTAGTTTAATGTTTATGTTTACCTTGTTGAGCTTGTTGTCCTTGATTCTGATTCTGAAAAATAAAAATATGAATAAATAAATAAAGGCGGGTTCAATTCAAAGTGTTTTCAAAAATACAATTCTAAATTAATTGTGTATTTACTCTTTGTTTTTATGTAATTTTAGACAGTTTATCAAATATGTGAAGCTTTGAAGAAAAAAAAGTAAACAATCTCTACGTCATAATAATAACGTTTGCAGCAGGAGCGCTACCGGAAGTGGTCACGTTATGACACGTGATGTGCTCCGTCATCAGTGTGTGCCTTGCACCGGAGCATCGGCCGTTCAACGACGGCACTATTTCTAAACGTTTTTGTAATATATTTTCACAAGGCTGACCGTGCACATTCGTTTCTCTAACGGAAACTGTTTCTTACTAAAGAGGTGGTGTTTATAATATTAGTTTAAAGCGGCCTGGCACAGTCAGGAAATTAAAATGTAGCTAGCGATTCTATTAAAGGTAGGTCCCCGTTAGCTGCTAGCTCTTTTAGCCACTCAGGCCCGGCTGTATGTGAGCACAAAGGCCGCGCACACCGCCTCGCTTTTTTTTAACAATGTATCCCTCCTGGGGAAATTTTAGTGGACCTCAGTCGCAAAACTATGGAGGCTCTGGGCCTCGTAAGCAGCCTGGTGGCGGCCACGCCGGCCCGGCAGCGGGGTTCGGCGGCTTCGAGGCCCCATCCGGCGGCTCGCTGTTCTCCAGCCTCCAGGAGCAACACCTCCAGCAGATGCAGCAGCTGCAGATGCTGCATCAGAAACAGCTCCAGTCTGTGTTACACCACGGCAACAATGCTAACGCGTACGGTGGTGGACTCTCGGGTGGGCATTCAGGACCATCGTGGAACTCAGAAGGACATTCAGACAGCGGTGTTGGAGCTCAGCCGTACTATAAACAAGAAGAGACTCCCGGTCAGCCGACGAGAGGTCCCCCTGCTCCTCACCAGGTTCACCCACAGCCTCCTCCGCCTCCACCGCAACCGACCCCCAGCGAGCCCCAGCCGGTTCCTCCTCCTCCAGAGCCCCCGTCATTAAAGCCACCGGAGAACAGCGGGGCTCCCAAAGCCAAAGAGGCCAACAAGCAACATTCATCCCCCACAGAAGACGACAAATCCTTACCTTTGCAGGTAATGTATCTGTTTGTGTTGATGTGTTTTGGTGCTAAATCACCTCACTTTGATCATATTGATCAATAGTTCCTCCTCCTTTGCTCTACCTGCAGCCAAAACATGTTCTTTAGCTCTAAGTTGATGTCAATACAAATTATCATTAAGTTATTATTAAGTGTTTGTGCTATTTAATGGCATTTATCTAGTATTATCCACTAAATATGTTCATTCTGTTAATGCTTTTCTCTGTTTTGTTTGGGTGGCAGGATGTTTCACTCTTGTGCAAACTAATGCATAAATATATTGTATGCAAGCGTTAGAGAGTTAAAAGACTGAAACAATACAAGTAGTATAATGTTTTGTATTCAGAACTACCATAACTCATACACAGAGACCGAAGCACAAGATCACTGGCTGTGGGAACTAAGGATGTATCCACCGGAAGTGGATCAGGTGCCAGCCGTTAAATAAATCAAAATATAAATATGGATTGGATTTGGCGACAGTAGGATCAGTATGAAAGAGGGACATGCCGAACATATTTTGAGAGCTGTTCCTGGATAGTCCAGTTGGTCTTGCAAGAAACCAGACAAGCCTGTCTAAAATCTGTGATTTGTAATACCGTGCTACTGATAATGAAATGGAGAGCTTTGTAATACCCTGCAGCTTGTTTACAAATTTTAACTATTTTTGTTTAGACTTAGTACAACATAGAACATCAGTACTTAAAGAACAAGCTACTCATCCAAGTCGAGGGTCTAAGGACAGAGGGTGTCGTATGCTGTACAGATTGTAAAGCCCCTTGAGGCAAACTGTGAGTTGTGATACTGGCCTATATAAATAAAATTGACTTGACTCTAAGAGACAGAGAAAATATTATCTTAATTCAGCAGTATAGCCTGGTATTGTAGGTCAACATGAAATGTGCAATGTTAAGCATGTTAACAAGGAAAATAAAATTAATGACTGTAATGTAATTTAATAGTTAAATCAGTATTTGTGTACAAGGTGAATTTTGCCCCAGTTGGGTTTACTATAATTTTTATGTTTTCAGAAAAGTGAAATATGAGCAGGTCAAAGAGCATTTTATTGCTGAGTCGTTTTAAGGTACATTCAGAGGATTCAGGGTTTAGATTAAAGTAAATGTGAATGAAGAGAACAAGTTTCCTTGTGAGTTTAGTCTGACAGATGTCCTTGTAATTCTTTCACCCAGGAGCAACAGCAGCTTTGGTACAAACAACATCTTCAAAATCTACAGAAGTTAAAGCAAGAGAGAGCCAAACAGAACCAGAAAGAGGGTGATGGTCCTGTGCCGCCACCACCCCCGGGCCAAGCGCTTCCTCCTCCGCCTCCTCCTTCGGAACCGCCAAAAGGCGCACCTCCTCCACCCCCTCCAAAAGAGGAGCCCCCAGCACCACCTCCACTACCTGAGGATGTAAGGGTAAGCATTCCTAAAATGTTCAAACTGGAATTCGAACTTCACCGATTTTATACATCAAAGTCTATTTACCTAACATAAAATGAAAATCAAATCAACTTTGAAATGTTTTGTACAAGTATGTAAAACGCTGTAACCATCAGCTGTCAGTATTAGTCTTGAATTCGATGTGTACTCAAAGGCTGCATGGCAGGTTTGAGATAAATATTCTGCATTGGGCCGTGATTGCTGTAGTGAGCGATTGAAATTTTGTCAGAACTTTGAAATTGAACAGTCTTGTTTACATTTCAATGCACTGTCAACAACGACAAATCGTTAACAATGTCATGGATTTAGTTGGGCTTTTAGTTATGGGCTTGAGGTGCATTTTTTCTGTTCAACTGTTGTGATGAAATATTCTCAACTCACAACACTTTAAGAACATTATAGCAATGCTTTAATATCTAATATCTATAGTGACTGCTGTTTTTCTGTGTATGCTGTAAACTGAACCCTGCTATAGATCATTTTGTAAAACAGTAAAGGAGAATAGATGATTCTCATATTTATTTATTGATTGATTTATCATGGCTGTACCTCTACTGCCACTGATTCATTAAGGGAAAATAACAAAAAAGCACCTGATCTGTACCTGTGCTTTTGAACCATTCAGGTAGCCTAGATTGGGGAAAGGTACTTCCATTGAAGTTAAGAATTTACAGGAACCTAACCCCAGCATTTAAATTTTTTAGCACAGTGAAATCAATGACACCACTGTAATAGTTTGATACTGTTTATTACTTCTTTAAATGCAATGTGTAGTTTTTCTTTTGGTATTTGCGAGTGCTTTTGTAAGTGCTGTATTCGACAGCCTTTAAGAACATGCCAAATCCAGTTTTAAACTAAGTATACCAGAGATATTCGATTATTACTGGATCTAAACACTGTTTATATTGTTTGTATGAATTTACAGAGTGGAAATGTAGGAAAATCATCTACATTTACGGACACAGTAAGTCCCACCACCCGCTCCCCCATCATCATGTCCATAGATATCTAACCCCAATTTTGTGATCACTTCCATGTCATGAATCTGTGATATTCATAGGACTCAAGCACATTCAGTCATCTTTCCCCTTGTAATGGTGATAATGATTATAGTAATGGCCCTCCCCATTGATTTTAATTGTCCCACATGCCCAGTGTAAGTTACAGAAGTAAAACTAATGCACTTGTGTACGTATTTTTAACCTCCTCTTGCTTGTCTATAGGACTTGGAATCGTTTTGAAATTTCTTCAGTATCAGTGCCAATATGATACTAAAGTTTTGAAATCTGTACCAGATTGTTTAGACACATTGCTTTGCTGTAAAATGTATCTAGGACATTTCTTTTTTGCAAAGTACGGCAATGTTTTTAAATGCTTGAGTTTCTAATAATACATAATCAAACCATCATTTCGTGCCAGCTTCTTGTGCTTGACAGTTTGGGATATTTGGTGTTATGGAATCAACGTGAGTAGTACTCAGAAAGTATTGAGGTTTGATACCCAGCCCTGTTGGACCAAAATTACACATTGGATATTAGTGTAATGTGTTCTCAATAGTGCCTGCCTCCATCTAAAAAGAATTGTCATCCCTTCCATTACAAACTACCCTCAGTTATGTCATAAATATTCTTCGTGTGTTACAAAAATGCTTTGCTCCAATCTTGCCTTGTTTATATTCACAGCCCGAAGTCCCACAAGACCCAGAGGAGGCTGCCCGCCTCCAACAGTTACAAGCTGCAGCAGCGCAGTGGCAACAGGTGCAGCAGCAGAGAGCAGGCTTACAATACCAGGCTCTCATGCAACAACATGAAAAGCTTCAGCAGATCCTGGAACAATACCAACAGCTGATTCAGCAACCTGCAAACCTACAGGTAGGTAAATGATAGCCTCTTTGACAGCCACTATCTGACTGGTTATTTTCACTGGTCTTAAGATGACCTGTACAGGGTATAAGAGTGTGTAAGAGCTGCAACAACACGGATCTGCAAACCCAGCAGCATCTTGGAGGCACATACGTTTTCATTTTTACAAGTAATGTCTCAGTGATTTCTTTGTTCTGCATGTACCTATATGATAATACTCAGACAAAAAAATAAACAGCATCTTTTCCTCAATGTTCTTTGTTGCAGTCAATGTCTGCTGAAATGCAGTTGAGGCACTATGAAATGCAGCAGCAGCAGTTCACCCCTTTATTCCAAGACTGGGATCGCTCCTTCATCTTATGGCATGAGCAGTTCAAGACATATCCCCACAAAGACCAACTGCAGGACTATGAGAACCAATGGAAACAGTGGCAGGAGCAGATGAATGCCACCAATGCCCACCTTCAAGAAAGGGTGGCCACTCTCACTGCCATGGTGCCATTTGCCTCAAGCCAGTATAGTAGTGGGATGATGGGACAGTATGGCCAGTACCCTGGACAAGATGTTCAAATGCAGCAGCAGTCAGTAAAACCGGGTATGCAGCATTCCCCTGCTGCTGTTGGTCCCAGATCTCAAGGTCCACTGCCTGCTGGCTTTGGGCCACATTCAGAATCACCTGCTGGACCCCCTGTGAGAGGAGTTGGTCCTGCTGGTATAGTCAGACCCCCAGGTCCCCCCACCGTTCAGCCACCAAGCTTCAACAGCATTAGAGGTCCACGGTCAGTTGGGATTGTTTTGTACTACTGTGATTGGCATTTTGCATTATATATAATTGCATTTGAGAATGAGTTTTCAAAAGAAAAATGTTACAAAATCAGTTGAGAGTATTTGAATTCAGGTGGGCTATTCAAATTACTTACAGTACCTCATGTTTATAAAGAATATGTATTGTTTTATATTGTTATGATTTGTGTCTCTAAAAGAATCTTAATAATCCTTACAATTTCTGTTGTCCTACTGGTCCCAGTGGAAACAACCCTAGATTTGACCAGCCACAGCAAGGTTTTGATGGTCCTCCAAGATTTGACCATCCACAGCAGCGCTTTGATGGTCCCCCGAGGTTCGACCAGCCACAGCAGCGCTTTGATGGTCCCCCGAGGTTCGACCAACCACAGCAGCGCTTTGATGGTCCACCGAGGTTCAACCAACCACAGCAGCGCTTTGATGGCCCCCCTCGATTTGACCAACCAAGGCACCGCTTCGATGGTCCCCCAAGATTTGATCAACCACGGCAGCGCTTTGATGGTCCGCCCAGATTTGACCAACCTCCATTTGGGCAGCAGCCTAGGTTTGAACAGCCCCCAAGGCACCCTGGCCCACCGCCCCGTTTTGAACGCCCGCCTGTGCCCCAGCAAATACAACAGCAAGGTCCCCAACCTAAGGCAGAACCAGCCATTAAACAACCTGCCAGTATGGATTCCAAGACTCCAGGAAAACCAGCCATGCAGCCACAGTCTGAAAAAGAAAAAAGTGACTCAGAACCAGATAAAAAGGCCAATGCTGAAGACATGACAGATGATAACTTGCTTGGAACTGAGGGCTTTTTTGTCCAAAATGACCCCATTCCTCAGACATTACAAACAAACACAAAGCCTGAGGAACCAGATGGGAATAATGCTTCTAGCAGTAGTGAAAAACCCAAATCTGTTAACAGCAAGCCTTCTGTAACTGCTCCTGTAGCATCAAAAATTACTGCACAAAGTCCCCTCAAACCAGATGGACCACTGACCAACAGCAACCCCCCACTGGTTCCAAAGCCCCCTGGAATCCAACAGGATCCACAAGCTTCTGGCCAAATGCAGTCAAGACCAGATCCTCCAAGGCCTCCCCCTGGTAGGGGACGAGGCCAGCCGCCAGTACCTGTCCAAGTGCATGGACGAGGACGTGGGCAGAGGGGCTGTGGAGAGTTCAGGGGACCAAACGCTGTACCACTTGGGGAGAAGATGGGAGAAATGTCTTACGACTATATGCCACCTGAAGAGGACTTGCCAGAAGAGCAGGAAGAGTATCATTGGCAAGATCCTTCATATGAGGAATGTGGTGGTGGGGAATCCGAGGTGCCCCCTGAAGAAATGTGGATGCCAGAGGAACATCACTTTCCAACAGAGGAAGAGTATTATGAAGAATCAATAGGAGGACCCCCTATGGGGAGAGGAGGGCCCCCAATGATGAGAGGAAGGCCCCCTATGGCAAGAGGAGGCCCACCTATGGGCAGAGGTGGTCCTCCTATGGGAAGAGGAGGTCCACCTATGGGTAGAGGGGGACCGCCTATGGGGAGAGGAGGTCCACCTATGGGTAGAGGCGGACTGCCTATGGGGAGAGGAGGTCCACCTATGGGTAGAGGGGGACCGCCTATGGGGAGAGGAGGTCCACCTATGGGTAGAGGGGGTCCCCCTATGGGAAGAGGAGGACCACCCATGGGAAGAGGAGAGCCAATGGACAGGCACTGGGAAGAACCTGAGTCAGCAGAGTACTCAGAGGAAGGGGACCCTTACTGGGGAGAAAGGAGACCTCCAATGAGAGGCATGAGACCCCCGTTCCCACCTGGACGTGGTCGTCCCCCACGTGGACATCCTGGTTTCATGCACCAAGGACGAGGACGCCCCCCTCACCCAGCACATGGGCCAATGGATCATGAGCCAATAGGCCATGGAATGGACGCTGATGATACCGAAATGGATCCAGCAAGACACCCCATGTACCATGGACATGACCCTCATAGCCATCCGATGCATCCTGATGTAGGAAGAGGCAGGCGTCGTGTGCCACCACCTCACGAAATGATGGATCATATGGAGGAGCCATTGTATGATGAAGGAATGGAGAGAGAATTAGGGTGGCAACCGCCACATGGCAGAGGCCCTCCCCTGGCTCCACATGAGATAATAGATACGGGAGGAATGAGGAGGAGACCTATGGGTCGAGGAATGGCTAGAGGCATGTGGCGGCCAGGTCCAACACATGAGGAATTTGAAGAGGGATATAATGAGGGTTTCGTCGAGGATTATGGTCATGGGGAAGAGGGGTATCGCTGGCGGCCACCACAGGACTATCCTCCTGATGACCATCGGCATGACGCCAAGTACTATGAGTCTGAATGGGACAGAGAGCGTGCTCCTCCTGAGAGGGACTATCCCCCCCGCATGCCACCACCAGAGTCCTACAGAGATGGCCATTGGCTGGAGGAAAGGGAAAGGGAAAGAGAAAGAGGTCACCCTTATCCATATGATGAACATGACAGGGGAAGAGGAGAACTTAGAATCCGTGAATACAGAGATGAGCCACTGTACCGGCCGGAGGAGCCACCATACCCACCACCACCGCCTTCAGAATGGGATAGGCCTTCAAGACTTCCTCCGCCACCAGAGAGAGGGTATCCTGCTGACTATGAGGATCGCAGAGCTCGCTATGAAGAGCACAGGGAAGAGCCTTCTTTGGATAGACCTCCACCTTTACCTTCTGCTGCACCTGTCACAAACTTGCCAGACAGCTCAGTTGATCCAGCACCACAAGGAACAAGCGGAGCTAATGTACTTGCTCTCTCCCAACGTCAGCATGAGATCATCTTGAAAGCTGCTCAAGAGCTTAAACTTATAAGGTAATTTCTAGACTTTTATCATTGATTAATACATTATATTCTATGACTTAGCATATGCCTTATGACTTATCTCTAGTGGAATCTAGCCATTCAGATTGCAGTGTTGTTATTTTCCTATGTTTTGAAATATCCACCTCTGAGATTTCTGCCACCACCTAAAAACAGTTGAGGTGAATGGAATATTATTTGTGATGCTCAGGTCATACAAAAATTTCATTAAGTTTGGCTGGCACACATCATTGATCGAAGCATAAGGCCTTTTTATTTTAGTTCCAGTTCTGGCATTTTGCTAGTATATTACCTACTTTACTTTATGGTCACATGGATTTTGGGGCATTTATAGGTGAACCTAACTTCCATTCTTTTGGGTCTACAGGGAATTGCAGGAGGGGAAGACACCTGGTACTGAACCTCAGCCTGCATCAACTGACATCGTGCCTGATCTTCCTGCTGGTCTTCTCGGTCTGGAGATCCCACCAGACGTCAGGAATGTTCTGAAGGTAATTTACTAACACAGATTATATTTTTACTTTGCCATTTTGTATTCGGTGTTAGATATCAATTCAAATCTGTCATCCTTAGGGCATGACTGCAGCTGCACAGACAGCTGTAACTGATCCTTGGGATACCAAACCTGCTGCCACAGATTACCGGTCATCTCTCTCTGCTGCACCCACACCTCCAGTGATTCCAAAGACTGTGGATTATGGGCATGGGCATGGTATGAGCAGCAAATATGAGCACATTTGATTATTTTCATAGGTGAAAGAGGAGTTTCAGGACTTTGGTGGTAACATTAGCACTCAATGTTTCAGAGCCAGGAGCCACCGTTGAGCGGATATCTTATGGTGAGAGAATTGTGTTGAGACCCGACCCAGTGCCATCCGACAGGGGCTATGAAAAAGGTGAGTTTCAGTACTGTAAAGCTTATCTTTCTCTACTCAAACAGAGCTTGCTTTTGCAATTTTGTAACCATTGTTCATTGATGAACTATTTCATTCTCCTAGAACCTCTTGGTCCCAGAGATCCTTACAGCAGAGACCCATATTATGAACGACGATCAGACCCTTACCTGGACCGCCGAGATTACAGTAGAGAGAGGGAATTATACAGAGAAAAGCCTCCACCTGAATATGAAAGAGAAAGATTTGAGAGGGAGCGCTACCCCCCAAGAGACAGAGATGACAGGTAACATGTTTCCTCAGTGGCTCTGACACCCCTTTTTTTCCAAACTATGGGGAAGTGCGCTGCTTCCGAACAGATGTAATATTCTTTTCTATTTGTCTGTTTTTGATTCAAGCACACAGTCCATGGTTGAAGAAAGGTACTATATCACATTGTGTTGTACATTGTGATTAGTCATCAGTGTGTGCCAGTTTGAAACAAGCATATTGTCAAACTTAAACTTAACAATGCTCCTCCTCTATGTAGATCTCCACTGGCACCTCCCATGCGCTCAGGATACAGGGAGAGGGACCGGGATCTTCGAGACAGGGACCGAAGTGGCAGTCGTGATCGAGATGAACATTATGGAAGGCCCAGCTACGATAGACCTCCATACGAGCGCACTGGACTCGACCGCAGTGGGCCTGACCGTTATGGCCATAGCTCCTCACCTTACGGTATGTTCAATCCCACATCTCTTAACAGTCGTATATTCACATACTTTAGCTGTGTTTGGTAAAATTTCACTGAAACTCGTCACACTTAAAACACAACTTTATTCCTCAACTAATATAATGAGATTTGGTGGGTGATAGAGGAATCAACAAAGCGGTCTACAACCAGTAAAGTAAATGTATAATGGAAAAAAATAATGCCATTTAGAGAATTACTTGAATTGCAAATAATGTCATACAGTGGACAGAAGAAGTTATCCAGAGGACCGAGGGCCGCCTACTGCACCACCCCTCCCACCTCCACCTCAGCCGCCCCCACGAGTCGAGAGGAAGCCAGAAATCAAGAACATTGATGATATCCTCAAACCACCTGGCAGATTATCTCGGCCTGAAAGGGTACTAATTACTGCTGCAGTGTCCCTTTATGTAACAATATCACACTGTTTGTTGTATAGTATTGAGTACTCATTTAAGTGATATTTTTAACAGATTGTCATCATAATGAGAGGGCTTCCAGGGAGCGGAAAAGGCCATGTTGCAAAGCTCATACGGGTGAGTGCAGTCATACCAGTGTAATGTAACTTAACTTTAACAACAATATACAACAACACTGCTCATAGTGTCTGTTTATGTGTCATTCCCAAAAATATGTTTGAATGTTGACATAACAAATATTATTGCCTTTTGTAACAAATCAAATTGTTGACATTATTAAGGATAAAGAAGTCGATTGTGGCGGTGCACCTCCAAGAGTTCTTGTTTTGGACGACTATTTCATGACGGAGGTTGAGAAAGTTGAGAAAGACCCAGACACAGGGAGAAGGGTCAAAACCAAGGTGAGTCTGACATGCAACAATAACAAAGTGGTGCTGAAGTATACATTTGGAAATCAAACTCAGCATCAGTGAGCAGCATCAACTGGCAGATGTATTACAGTTATTATCGTAAACATTATAAATAATGTAATACAAAAAAATCTGTCTTGCAGGTTCTTGAGTACGAGTACGAGCCAGAGATGGAGGATACCTACCGGAGCAGCATGCTTAAAACATTCAAGAAAACTCTGGACGATGGCTTTTTCCCCTTCATCATTTTAGACACTATTAATGACAGGGTTAAACATTTTGATCAGTTCTGGAGCGCCGCCAAAACGAAAGGCTTTGAGGTGAGAAGTGTTCATGAATGAGTCAGATAAACTGTTTCTCAGATCGGCCCTGTGCTAAAGAGGTTTTGTTTTTTCTTATTTCAAGGTGTACCTGGCTGAAATCACTGCAGACACTCAGACTTGTGCGAAGAGAAATGTCCATGGGCGTACGCTTAAGGATATAATGAAGGTCTGTAAGATCAGCTAGCTCTCTCAGATTGATTTGTAATAAGAGTAATGCCCACTAAAGCTCATACATATAGTGTATAAGTCTTAATGGAGCATTCTGTACACAGATGTCCAACAACTGGGAGCCTTCGCCACGTCACATGGTGCGCTTGGATGTCCGGTCCCTGCTTCAGGATGCTGCTATAGAGGAGGTGAGTTCTTCAAGACGTGACGTTTCTCATAATATAGTCCTTTTAACAGTAACGGAGCCAAACTAACACGTGCTTGTGTTATTAGGTTGAAATGGAAGACTTCAATCCTGATGACGAGCCCAAGGAAGCCAAGAGAGAGGAGGAAGAAGAGGGTGATCTGGTAGGACAAGGAAAATTTGAATATAGCCAAATAGTTTTCAGAATCATTTCCACTTATTTGTATTCCCATCTACCACATAGGTTTTATCCAGTTATTTTTTATTATTAGCCATTAGTCTTTTTATCATATTGTTTTGTTTTATTGACCAGGTGACTTTTAAACAGATAAAATTGACAAAATAGGTGAAATTCATAGAAAGTCATAGGTTTATTTGTTGTAATCTATTTTATGTAGTTGTATGTTTATGTTGTAATTATCAGGTTTACCAGAGCAGAGAAAATATAAGGGGGCAAGATAGAGATTAAAACACTGTAGTGACAAAATATTGTAGTGAGTCAGTCTTAAAATGAAGTTATAGCTGCAACAGTCCATCAACTAAAGGAGCAGCTGCAAGAGTTCCAGTTTAGACTTTTTGTTTGTTTGTTTTTTGAGCATTTGCTCCGATTTCATTGTCCCATAGTTAACTTTGAAATAATTCTCATCTTCACCTCAAGTTTTAAAATTCATATGGTTGCTAAAGAACCACAGTGAGGAAAAGTGTTCCCAAACTTTAGTCTGCATCATTGTGAATGAGACTTGACCATTCTGCTAAGTTCAGATTTCCTTTCAGCATTAAGGCACATTTTTTATCAAACACAGAAATTAAAACAAAATTTAATCATTAAAAAATAATTAAAAATCAGAATTGAAAAAACAAAGAAAACCTCACACAGTAGTATTGAAAACATGTCTATTTAATCTGTTTTAAAATGTCTTGTGCAAAACGTTCTTATGCGTAATTAGTTGCTCATTAATTTTTATTATGAAATTATGAAAAAATCAACACAAAGTTCAAAATTCTGATATTTCAAAAGAAATAAATGAATGACCTTTATTTGCCTGCCAAATGAATTTTAGAAAGATGAGGTAAATATTGCCTTTAATAGCATTTATAATCACTTGAGTGTTTTTGGGCTCAGATTTTGCTACATTTTCAAAGCAGATAATTACTTATGTTGTACAACTATTCTGGTGAAATTTGAACAAACTACAGAAAGGTTAAAATGTTTAATTACCCCTGCTGTTGTTGATAAAATCAGAGTGATGGACTTCCTAATATCCACTAGGTTGCAGTAAAAGATTCTCATCAGTTGTGCCGATATTTTGATGAAACCTTGAAAGCACTTTTGACTTAGTAACAGATTTTGAAAGTTGAATGTTTCCTATGGTACCACCTTCATTGTCCCCACATGGAGTATGCAAAGCTTAGGACCAAACTGGACTGCAAAATTTCATGAATTTGTGATCATGAAAAAGTCATTTTCATAAGAACAGCAGGTGCACAGTTGCCTAATAGTCAAACACCTTACAACAAATCTGCTTCACCTTAAAGCTGTAGTGACTTACAGCTCATTGTGAAACTGTCCCGCACGCAACTTTTCTGATTGGTTCAAATTAAATGCACAAATAGTAGGAATGGTTTCTCCACATGACTATATGAAACACTTGCATATCGAGCCCTCAATTACAGTGGGCAATGATTCATCTAAAAACAGTAAAACTTGAACTGCTGCATGCATTTACAAAAAATCTTCATAAAAAACTAAAGGTAAGAATGCAACTGCATTTATTCTGTCTCTGGACAGATAAAGAAAATGTTTCTCAACTGCAGTGTTCATTATACCTTTTAAACCTTTTTTTTAGTTGGTGTTTCATCATAATTTATTGATGTGCTTTAGCATACTGAAAAAAGCTTCATGTATGAAAATTGTTTGCAGTATTTTATTATATTATTTAATTCATTTTATTTACTTTAGCATAACACAAACGTGAGATCCTGTCTCACCCATATTAACTGATGGAATACACATTGTTAAACATTTGTGGCATAAAAGCTTTCAACAAGCTGCAAGTACATTATCAAACTGCAATTGTACATAGCCTTTGTTCCTCATACTGAAATACAGTGGAAAATTGTTTTTTTTTCATCTTTTACATGCTTTAGCTCTTTTATAGTTTACATTAGTGTTGAGAAATATGAAAGACAAGAGATTCATTCAAAATGTAATGAAAATGCTCGAATAACGTGACAAATTGCTTTGTAGACCATTCTTGTAATTCATATACTAAAGCTTTGCACTGACTGTGCAACTTCATGTCTGTCATGTTCTTTAAACATGACCAAATTTAACATTTTGACATGGCTGTAGTGTGTGTAAACAAAACTTTATAAAACAAAAATTTCGTTTGTGGCACCCCTAGGGGGAAGAACTTTGTCCGAGGTATTAGAGGAATAGGCAGTGAAATGTCAGTTTATTGTTGATTATTTGTTGATATATTGTTTGATACTACAATTGCTACACCATTCAGTCATTGATTTAGCTGAGAAAAACCTCTTTGAGGATGGTCCCTCATTTATCTGATTAAAGGATGAAAATATGATTTGCACAAAATTTAAAATAGTGACTGAAATGGTTCAAGATGTGTGCAGTCTCAGTATTACCGAAGACATCCAGAATGATGAAATGAATGAAAATGTAAAGCTGCTTCGATCGTTGTTACAATCAGCCAGTTAAGACCTGCAGTTCCACACAGCGCATACATGTCATCTCTCCTAACGCTGCTTTTCATTGTGATGGTAGTAGCAGTCAAAGGCCACCATGACTTTAAACTGAACTGTAGGTCTCAAACTGCTGCATTGTGCCGCTACACTTGAATCACACTGGGTGAGACTTTGAAGCCATTACAGTTTCTAATATCCATATACTTTTAAATAATAATTATACTTACAGTAATGCCTTCAATGAGGATTGTACTAGCACTTTCAGTGTTTGAATCACTCATAAAAACACAGCAGTGAGCAACGGACGCAACACAAAAAATGCAGAGGTCTTGTGGTCTGTTGTTTAGGGTGAAGAAAAAGATGCCTCAGAGTCGGAAAAAGCCTTTTCAAACCAAACTGATTTAAAATGTTAAACATGGTCGGATCATGCTTTCTGCTATTGCTCAAAACTGTGTCAACCTGTATTTGGAATGCATGTAGAGACAAGCTCCTAAATTGATTATTTTATTTGAAAAAACACACATTAATTGAAACAAATTAGATTATACTGCTTGCCACATTGTGGTAATGGACTGTTTCAGACTGTATAAAAAGTTTAGATTTTTTTCTTTTTGTTGGAAATCTCTCCTGACATCTTAGATAAACGATTGAGGATGAAATAAAGAAAACAAAATGAAGTTACAGATATCAGACATGGGCATAAATTCTTATAAATAGTATAACATCAAGATTTGTTGTATATTAGCTTCAACCATACCTTGATAATGGCTGTGGGGGATATGGGATTGAAGGTTGACACATTCTCGGCTTCATAAAAAAAAAACAAGAACTCAAAAATATGCTCGTTACAAAGTCCTCAAATGTCACTGTAAGTGTCGGTAGTTTTTATCAAGCTTTCCTAAACATGGTTTTGTGGTCCCCCAGCGGACCCTGAGGGGTATTTATAGGCTATACAGCAAAATAATAACATTAATACTTTTCCACAATTACACAAAATATGTAAATACAAAATAAATGTTCCTTTTTTTGCAAAGAGAGAACATTTGTATTAATGCAAAATAGACTCATATAATGGCTCATTTCAGTCACAAGAATAAAATCATAACAATTGAAAGCCTTACTTGAATACAACTATACGAACAACTACAGTATATCCAGGGGCAGCAGACATGACACACTTCATCTGATGGGGCCATCTGAGCCTGTTTATCTGGGGTCCCCAATGTGGTGCATGTTTGTTGTCCCCAAAAACAACACAAAGGACTCAACTTTGACAGGAACAATTCTTTATTAATCTTCCTGATTGGAAAGGACCCGACTTTGTTCAAGCCACTATATGCTGACTTTAAGCTTTAATCTTTTCTATGGAGCTTAATATAACACTTCAACATGTATGTTACCCAAGGAAATGTGCTGTAGCACCATCATTGTACTGTTAATATACAATATATTTTAGCAATTTCTAATTTACCTCACCCTGCATCACAGTTGGATGTGGTCTGATTGTCTGTTGCACCTGTGACCACATCTAACGGTGATGTAGTGTTGCACAGGAGCACATTGCGTGCCTGAGTATTTTTCTGTAAAGAGGCAGTACGTCTTCTAGGTGTATAATCTATTTATGAATAATCAGAGGAGACCTTGGAGTCTGTTGTCTTGTGAAGCAACAGGTTGCCTCCTTTCTTCAGCTTTAACCATCAAGCTTTGGTTTATACATTAAACTTTATGCCTGAACTTGAAACTTAAACCTGAGCAGATGCTGCTGGAGGTTGAATTTCCAGCAGTGTATCTTTATCATTCATGTTTTTCATCTCACGAGTGCATACTCGTAACAAACAGAGCAAGACTGGTATATTCAGCATAATTTTACACACTTTGAACATTGTTCCAAAAAATTTTTTAAAAACATTACAGTATTTGCCTTAAATATGTCAAATAAAAATATTGACATCCTTAAAGCTCCTACACACCCAACATCCATCCACACAGGTGTTTTCACTTCCTATACCTGATTGGACTTCCTGTCAGGACAGACAGCACTTGATTGACTCACAAATGTCCCAGCAAAGCTCCACCCATCTTAAACCTGAGTAGAGGTCTAATCAGGAAGAAGGAAGAACACTTTTTTAAGTTTTGCACACAAATATGTGTTTTGACTGAGGTGGATTACATCCTAAAAGTTAAAGAAACCCAAATAATAAAGTAAATACAGCACAAAAACAAATCAATAAATACATGAATATAAATATATTTTAGAATACATATCTCATGTGGAATTAAACAACAGTCATATTTTATTCTGCTCATTAGCCAGCTCGTACATAATACTCTGTTGTCCCCTCCCTCTTAAAACTTTTCTCCATTCTTAGCGCAGGTAGCTTGATTTGATTGTTGATTATTTGGCATATACGCATGGACTTCTCAGGTTTGAAAAGCTGGTTAAAACTTTATCCAGAGCTGCTGTCAAAGCAACAAGACCTCTGAGAAATCACCAACACCTTTTGGTGTTAGAAAGAAGAAACACCACAAAGACTTAACAAAGAAAAAAAACTGTCCATAAAAAAACAAAACTAATTTGAATGAAAAAAGATAAATTGACCTAAATGTGTGGTTACTGGACTTTTCAAACCAGCAAACATGGTGTTAAATCATAACAGTTTGACAGATCGCAACTGCATAAGCTTTACTCATTTTATTTAATCACTCGTTGTAGAGGCTCTTTAATCTGTTATATTACCAGGGGTAAAGCTTTCGGCAGGGTTTCATTTCATAGTTGCGCTCGTCTTAGGCCTAGTCCACACGTACACAGGTATTATTTAAAACTTAGCTTTTTCTGTGCGTTTTGGCCTTTTGTCGACACGCAAACTGAGTTTTAGGTCACTGAAAACTGACCTTTTTAAAAACTCCTTCTACCAGGGTGAAGATTTTCAGAAACTCTGTTTTCAATGTTGACGTGTAGGCATGGAAAACGGATAAAACGGAGCGTTTGAGAAACGATGACGCCTTCACCTCAATTAGCGCATGCCCATTGTTGCTTTGTGTAATGAGCATGTGTCTGAAACAACAACAATGGCGGACTATCGGATCGTTTACGTTTGGTTAGCACTGCTAGGTCTATAATCAGACCTTGTCAAATAACTATAAATAAATAAATAATTAGCTACTCTTTTTAAGTTACTACTGCCAGAGGAAAATAAGCTCACTACACGTGCTCAGAATATTCTTCTCTGGTATTTGACGTGTTGTTGACGTAGACTTTATTGCCGCCAACTGGTCCGGCATGCTTGTTTGAGCGTTTGGAGTCGTTTTTGCGTTCTCGTGTGGACGAAGATATTTTGTAAAACGAAGGTCATGTGGACAGACTTTGGTTCATTTTTAAAAAATACCTGTATACGTGTGGACTAGGCCTTAGATAAAATAAATTACCCGTTTCCTTAAATTCACATCCTCTGGAGCTGGAATGAAAAGGTGCCGTCTCTTTAAGTGATGTCCTACATCAGTCACTCACATGAGCGCTGATCATGATTTTGACTATTGTGCTGCTTTGCTCTCAAAATTGGAGTGTGCAGCTCTCCAAGATTAACAAACTATCCTGCACTTATTTTGAATATCTTGTAAGTTCCTAAAAAAAAAGACATAATTTGGTGTAGTTGACATCTTACCTCTCAAAATTTCCATTCAGCTCCAATTAGGCGGTCTTAAGAGTAAATTAATGAATGTGTCAAAAGAATCCAGTA
>NTHP01000294.1:392925-420997 GCA_003416845.1 Oplegnathus fasciatus | reverse complement strand
TATCAGCCATTTGCTGTTAGCTAGCCAGACAAATAGCATCAGTGTAATTTGGCAGCAGAGGATTGGTTAGGGAAAAGTGATGTCCGAAAAGCACACATTGTGCTTTTTGACCATGTTTTGTTGACGCTTATATTTGTGTAGAAGTTTGAGCAGCAGTTCTGCAGACTGGGACACAGGACCATTGTAAACTGTGTTGATAACATGATCATTAGCTCACTCAGGCAAACTTCATGATTGGAGATCGAACTGCTCGTTTTGCTTTTTTATCTTCTCACTTGAGAGCAGCTTTGCTTGACGATTATTTTTCTTTTAAGGAACGCACTTTGGCGCTGAATTTGTGTTCTCCAAAGCAGAGCGCAACCGTTGTCCACTCTATTTTCATTTTGCTTGTAGCCAAGAACAAAGTCTGAACACATTAGATTCTCTCAACTCGCAAGATCGAAATATTTGCATGCCAGTGTTACATTATATGTCTTAACTAGATAAGTCCTTATGCAGCCTCATCCTTCAGCTGTCTTTGTTGTCTACTGATAAACCAGTCTCCTCTCTTTTCAGCCAACCCCTCCTTTCTCTCTCTTTCTCTTATCCCTGCATCGCTCAAATGTTTAACCATTGCAGTGTTTCTTTATATATTATAGGGCTACATTCCAAAAAGCAAATGGGAGATGGACACGTCTGAGGCAAAACTTGGTAGGTATTCCTTTTTGTTGGTCTTTATTTAATGACTGACTACCCAATCTTTTACCTCTGTAATATAGAGGCTTCTTCACCACACCAGCGACATTGGTGTCTGTGATGTCTTAAAGCTGTGTATGTTTTTATCTAATTATGTATGTCATGATGATGTCCATGAGGAGAAATGGTCCCATCATCGAATCACACAGTGATTTGCCAATCTTTACCCTCCGTCTCTGTGCACACAGCATGACAACAATGCCAGCTACTGATGTTGTGATTAAATTTAACCCGCTTGAATAAAGCCTGCTTTTGTTTTTATCTGAAGAAAACATTTCTTCATGTACAGGGTTGATGTACGGAGAGAATGAAAAGATCAGAGTCTTCAAATAAGGCCAAAGAAAGTGTGCCGCCTTTGCCATGTAGTTATTTTTCAACCCAAGAAGAATAACAAACACTGCCCTCTCTGTAGTGTCAGATGTTATTGTATGTGACTGTGTGAATGTGAAGAAGACCATTGCTAAAACAGATCATGCTGATTTGCTTTTTGTGGATAAATGAATGTTAGGATGATGAGGTTAAAGTTTTTACGGGAGGGCAGAGTTGACCTGAACAGTAATCTTCCATTCATACAGACAAGTTGGATGGTTTGGGGAGCAGTGGGAAGAGGAAACGTGAAGACATGGCAGGCCTGGAGGACTACCTTCAGCTGCCAGACGACTATGCCACACGCATGTCCGAACCAGGAAAGAAAAGGGTAAATTGACACTTTGCGCTACAGAGCTGTTGCTTTAGGCCATCTTCAAATTAGGGCTGCGCAATATGTCCAAAATCTCATATCCCAATATAGGTCATTCCATATCCAGATAACGATACATATCCCAATATAGCACATTTTCTGCAGAGTTGTAGTGTTATTTGTTAAAGTACCGGAGCGCACCTATGACGCACATGGTTAAGTTGTGGCTCGTTTTGCAGGTTATGTAACGATTGTTCCTACGGTGGCAAGTTTACATACATTAGTCTATTAGTCTCAACTATAACTGACCACTGCTACCAGCAGCTACCGGCAACTTTTAAGGTAGAATGTTTTCTTGCATGTTACTCAGTGTATGAGTTGAACACTCCTTAAATGTCACAACTTTGGCGAGCCCATTTGTTTTTATTGGCTCTCTTGCATGACATACGCTTTCGTGAAGATTGGATCTTCAAGTGCTTAAAAAAATGTTTGTGAATTTCAGCCGTATTATTTGAACTGCGAATCTGTTTCCTCACTTGGAGAAAAAAAGTGCCAGAGCGTTGTTCCGGTGCGGTCCGGCAGCACTACATCTATGATTTTCTGTAAATACAATGAATAAATAGTTTATATAAAATGACCACATGTGGTGGCATAATTTGCAAAGTATGGTTTTCTGGTCCGTATCAGACTTTTCATACCCAAACCACATCCAGACAGAAGGTGCCCCTCTTTTAGGTAGGAGGTCCTCGTTTTGTCTTGGCTGGTCTGAGTCCTTCTCTTGTTCAGATTTAACCTGTTCTGTGTCACGTTCACTCTGATGATGATTTGCGACACAACGAAATAAACGATGGAGCATAATATGAAACCATAGACGTTTTTCTTTCATCATTTGGCACAGCCCTACTTCAAATATATTTGCTTGCCAACAAGACAACACGAAAATACTGAATGTAAACATCTCAATTCATCCATTACCTGGTCATGACACAATTCCCTGGCTGTTCTCCTTTTTGTCAAGGTTCGATGGGCCGATCTTGAAGAGCAGAAGGATGCAGATCGAAAGCGCGCTATCGGCTTTGTGGTGGGTCAAACGGACTGGGAGAAAATAACGGATGAGAGCGGCCAGCTGGCACAAAGAGCTCTCAACCGTACCAAGTATTTCTAAGAAGATAATCTTATCCCCCTTTTTTCCCGTCATTGAAAGGTATGTATGTTTCTGTTTTCATAATGTTGTTAGGATGGCTGTAGATATATCTGATTTAGTATCCAAATTCTAACATTTAAAATATTTTCATAATAACACTTTTTATTGCTTGATGAGGACATGTTTGAGGCCCTTTCTTATTACATGCCCTCCATTGAAAATGTACTTTATGGATCAGTAGTTTCTTAAATGCAAGCGAATGGAAATTGTTAATTCAGATATTTATGTGATAAAAAATATTTTGCAGAATCTTTGTTTAATCCAGTTTTATCTCACCATTGTTCAGCAAGCCATTTCTTCAAAAAGACTAAATAAAAGTGAATAAAATGCTACGAATAATTCAGAAGTAACCTCACTAAGTTTGATTGGGGACATATATTTTCCTGATTAAAAACACCTGTAATGACTTCTATAATGATACAAATACAGTTATAACAGTAATTTATTAGTTCTCTAATTATCATATATAAAAGATTAACTAAATCGTAGCAATAGCAGAAACAAATCTGTCTTTGGCAAAATTATCAGTGATTTCTTTTTTTTTCTGCAGGTGTCCAGAATGTGAAAACACTGAAGCTTACATGTGGTGAAACACGAGATTCATCGAGTTGATATCACCAATAGTCAAATTCTTAGTTGTTTCATTCATAAGGATACAGCATAGTTTTCTTTTTCTTATTTTTGAACTGGCACTCTGGTTATTCACCAATCAATTTGTAGTTTATGATTCT
Organism: Oplegnathus fasciatus; assembly: GCA_003416845.1. NCBI lineage: Eukaryota > Metazoa > Chordata > Actinopteri > Centrarchiformes > Oplegnathidae > Oplegnathus > Oplegnathus fasciatus. Next base: position 417,648 of record NTHP01000294.1, on the reverse strand, counting down.
GTGCTTCTTCTGGTCATGTATCCTGTACTCAGTCATGTTTCTTGCTGTTTTATACTCTTCATGCCTTCTGTACTGTAAACCTGTAGCACTGTTTGTTGGTCCATGCATACTTGAAAAAAGACAATAAAAGTTTCACAAAGTTACCAACTTGGGGAGTCTTTCTTGCGTTGTCGTTTGGGGCTTCTTGTTGATGAAGCCCGAAGTGTTTTTGCTCGCAAAACAGTAGAAGCAGAATGTGCTTGAAATGAATCAGTGGGGCTGAAGAATAATTGTTTACGTCTGCCCAACGTCACTTGTTTAGCCCCTGTGATATTTTTTATGCAGGCTTTAATCATGTTTGTCACTGTATATGATTAAAGGTTCTGTATGTAACATTCAGAAAATGCTTGCTGACAATGAGACCAATGACCGTTAAGTCAACTGCAGTCAGCATCCTGTTGCTCGTGCTCGGGCGTGTGCTCGCACTCCGTAGGTGCGTGCCAACATCGGCCAAAACAGTGATGTGACACGCAAGACTGAACGTGATTGACAGGCATCATGTTGATAGCTTTCTTTTCAATAAAGTAGTTTAAAAAATGTTGATAGGTTGCTCGCCAGCTTTATCAGTCGCTGTTTGTCTAGCTCTGCAACATTAGCAGAGCTACATTAGCTGGATGAAAACGCTAATGGTGAGTGAACTACGACGGAATATTATAAATAAAATGTGTTGCCTGTGTCGAGTTGTGAGTGTGGTGTGGTGTGTGCCGGACTCCACTTACTACAGCGGTATGAACCCAAAATAAACGGATTTTGCTGTGACTTAATTGCAATAAACGGATCAAAAGGATGCTAAAATAACTCCATCATGATGGTGATGCTTTGTCAGGTTTGTCTGCAAGACAACAAACAAACAACTTTTAAAATGCTTGTTTTCTTAATGGAGTTCAGATCGATCAGGGCTATGCTAACATTGTAGCTGCTCCATCAACACTCAAAACCACGTCAACTAAATTAAGCATAAATTTGTCAGCGACGTTATTGTTTATACACATAGATATCTACATATTGTGTAACTTTAACATTATATCTGTGTAAATATGAAGTAGTATCATAGAGCTAACATTAGCTAGTGTTGCAAATTGTTAGCGCTGTAGCGGAGCTGAAAAGATTCAAGACACTCGGGAGCGCACATAACGTCACAGCTGTTGGATTTTCCCTGAAAAACCGTCCCGACTCCTTTACATAGAAATCAGTCTACATGCTGTTATAGGCAACCTAGAAAGTCAGAGAAGGTTTCATTTTTTTTAAGTTATGTTACAATCCATTCACACATTGGCAATAAAAAAATGATTAAAAAAACGATTAATACAAGTAAATTGTTACATACAGAACCTTTAAGTTATTGGAATTTAAGTTAGAGAGTCGATGGTAAAATGACATTTTTGTGATTGTGAGTGTTTTCATGTACATGTAAAATGTTGGCTTAGAAAATTAACATGACAATTTCCTACACCCCTGTCCCTTAATGGTGGTGTAGTAGTTAGTAGTAGTTTTTTATATTAAAATAATTTAAAATATTACCACGAAGCCCAATACTACAAGATAATTGCACTTAAGAAGAAGGTGCCAATTTTAAGTTCTAAGAGTTTCTAAGAGAATTCAGACAAGTATGTGCTTGTTGCAGCTTTTTCTTTGGCTCAACTTGTAGCTTGAGTGGGTTTGCGAGTGTCAGAAGATGGGGTGTATACCATCAGTATCATAGTATATATATATATATAAGTATCATAGTAAATTATATTAGACCATTACAGTAAACACAACAAAGGTCCAAATGCCACACAAGCTCAAGGTTCACAGGGGTTGTCAAAAACTCATTTTCCAAAGATTTGACAATCTTTGAGTTTGACAATGGGGAAGTAACGTCAGGTGTACTGGGAACACTGGGGTTGAAGTTTCTTCAATGACAAGTCAGAGCCCACAGTGGCTTTTCATCACAAGAATAATATTTTAATTTTTATGTCTCATTTGAATTCCATTTTTTTTTTAATCTTGCTGTTTTAACACATTTTCACATTCAAAGTCAAAATATAAAAATGTCACCTTTATCACATTCAGTTGATTATTACTATATGCGATCACTAATGCACATTATCATAGCCCACAATTAACAATAATATCAATGTAAGTGAGAAAGAACAATGCGAATGAAGTGCTTTTATTTTTGTTTACAAAAAAGTGTCTCACAAGCCAGTTAAACTTTGAAAACAAGCTGAGAACTGGCAAATTTACCTGTTTCATATAAAATATCTGCTACCACTGCTTAGTGCAATGATCTTTAAATATACAGTGGCACACTTAATATGTACTAGAATTTGAACTAGCATTTGACCCTTGTTCTCACTGTTGAGAAGAAGATAATTCAAAAGAAAATATCACACATTGAAGTGTTTTGTCTTGCTGCAGTTGAGTTTTCTGATTAATTTCATTACAAACTGTGTTCAGTGCAAATGCCGATGTGCACGTTGCATATCAGCATTCAAATGAACCAAATTCATTATCCTGGTTAATATTTGGTAATGTAAGCAGATGTGTTCACTTTTTGAAATACATTTTACAAACGTTACAAAAGGTCCAGAATTTTCACACATGAGAAATTTTTCATCTGGGATATCAACGCTGTTACGCGAGTAACTGAAGACAAAGCAAGGATCACCAATTATGACCGAACACACCAACTACCAACCACTGATGAAGACCATGTTTGATTTGCCTATCGACAGCCAGTCGCAGGGTATCATTTGGAAAGTGCATGGATGGATCTTCATGGTGAGTACGGAAGAGAAAAATGCTGCTATTTTAAGTTTGCAAGCTGCGGGTGAGATAACAGACATAATTTCCTGATTCAGTAATTTAAGAATTCATGTAATTTCCATTTTACATATCCTGTACACACATACAAAATGGCAATAATGACCTGAGCTGAATATTAAACATTTTTTTCTTATCTGGTGTGGACCTTATTTTGTGCTTATTAAAGAAAAATTCTTCTAAAAAAAACCCAAAGTGTTCTCTGTTGCAAATTTCACCAATTAAAATTGTTTCACAATTATACAAAATATGTATTATTGCTATATAATATGGCTGATATAGCAAAATACATATTATGTCAAACTACTTCATGATGCCTTTGATAAACACAGCTGTCAGTCTGTCATGTGCATGAAGATTGGAGATGTGCAGGCATGTACTTCACTTACCTATTGTACAATATAGTATGCTCTTCATTAAACACAAAATAGTTTGCTAATCAAGGCACGAGTAAGTCCACATTGTGTCAGTCACCACTGTGGCACATGACATCTTCTGGTTGGTTCTCATCCAGAGTGATGATTTTTGAATTCAGCTGGTACGTCACTGTCCAGTTTACAGATCACCTTGTAGATTGATTTCTTCCACGATGGATCGCGATCCTTGCCCATCGAAATGGCAACGTAAAATTCTCTCAGCGTAATCTCCGCAACCTCCAGGAACCTCTCAGGGACCTGTGAATCCACAGGAGGAGATTAAAGACATTAATATTAAGAGCTTTTACACACATACTGGTCACACTCCAACACTGTGTGTGTGTGTTTGACATTATTGTCAAGTATTGTATATTAGCATTATGTTTTAGATAATCAGAATCAGACCTGGCAAATCAAGGTAAGTAACAAGTCAAAACTTGGGAATTCTAATTAGTAGTAGTAGTAGTAGTAATGGAGAACAATATTAAACCAGTTGAAAGGATCAATAGCAAATTGCATCAGCTACAGTTCACACAACAGCCTGTAACCCACTCTGCTTTTATTACTTTTTAATGTGAACCTTCAGCTCAGTGAGCAGTATGATGTTGCCAGGTTAAAAATCGCTTTACCTTCAAGTACATGAAGAGATGCTGCATGAGTGTGTTTTAGTTGTAATATTGTATAATTCTCCACTTGCCAACATTTCAACCTTTCCAGAATAGTAATGCTAATCTGTAAGCACTTGTCTGGAAACTGTATAAATGAGAGTAGGGGGGTATTAAACAGTTATCCCGCACACTTTCAGAGAATAAAATAAAAATGTTTTTGATGTTGTTTATCTTATTATATGATATCCCTGCCTACGAAGCTGTCAATCCTCCCTGAAAACTACAGTCCGACTGTTACAGGATTTTTGAGGCAGTAAATCTGCCGTGAAACCTTGTGAGCACATTTGTGCTCCCCAGAGGATGGACCCTTTCCGTTTTGACTTAGGGTTGCCTTGGTCCAGTCAAGTCAATTTTACTTATATAGCTCAATATCACAAATCACAATTTGCCTCAGAGGGCTTTACAATCTGTACAGCATACGACACCCTCTGTCCTTACACCCTCGACTGGAAAGAGGGAAAACTCCTCCAAAAAAACACTTTAACAGGGAAAAAAATGGAAGAAACAATCTTTCCACCTTGGTGGTTGTGAAATTATGTCGTAAGTTTTAACCCTTTATGTGGGCGTGTTTCTGCTTTTGTTTCCAGTGCAGCCATGGCTTAAAATAATGGGAGATGCCAGTGTGTAATGCCAAAAAAAAAAAAGACTTCAGTCCCTATTCTCACCCAAATGGAAGTTTTCAGAGCATTTACTGTTGAAGTTGTGCGAAGGAAACATGTTTGAGACAAAGAGGGCAGCCTGTGTTTTTATTCCATCTAACATACATGTTTGATTTCAGCTCCTGCTCCCACATGAACACACCAAACAGTCACTGTTGGTGTGTTCATGTGCGTGATGTGTTTGACTCAACACCAAACAACGATGCACTGCAACGAAAAAAAAGGATATCAAAACAATTTGACATGACACTGACAGTGATAATGCTGAGGAGAAGCTGAAGTAAAGAGGGATTTACTCAGTGCAGTTGCACAGTTAACACCATTAATTGTGTTTCATGAGAAGAAAAAATCCCACATGCTCTTCAAAAGAAATCCCATCTCTTGACTCATAGCCCTTTAAGGCAGATGGCCGCCCACCTAGAGCCCGGTTCTGCTTGAGGTTTCTGCCTCTTAAAAGGAAGTTTTTCCTTGCCACTGTCGCCAAGTGCTTGCTCATGGTGGGAATTGTTGGGTCTCTGTAAATAATATCATAAATAGTACGTTCTAGACTATTCTATGTAAAATGTCATGAGATGACTTTTGTTGTGAATTGGCGCTATATAAATAAAATTGACTTTCCTTGACTTCACCCCAGCCCCATCCTCTCTGTGCCCTATATTACTCCTGCCTCCTGTTTTTGTGAATCAGAGTTGAGGGTCGCTGAAAGTTTCTGCCACTCATCAGGAAACAAAAACCAAACCTAGCAGCCAAATGGTGGCACTATGACAGCTCAGTTGCGGTGGGACGTATTAAAAAGTCTTACATTTAATTTAGAAAGCCTTACATATTCCCCAGCAATTTTTTTTGCTGCTTATCTGAGTCCAATTTAATTAACGCATAGTTAATTAATTGTATCATTAGGAATTATTGTTGCAGTAAGTTTTGGTTTTTGTCAAAATTATGGAAAAAAATGCACATTTAATAAAAAATGAATGTTATTTATTTATTTAAATGAATGTATACAGTATGCTCCAGTGTCATGTCCAGATCAACTTACCAAATGACTGAAAATGACCAACAGATCAAGGGGGACTTTTTTCTGAATATTATCTCTAAAACAAAAGTTGTGGTAAATATTTGAACTTTACACTAGAAAAAAAAACGGGTTGAGTCGTGCATTATAGCCGGCAGGCCTTATTACATGTATTAATCCGCTGCGTTCGTTATGATAGCATTTACTCCTAAGATCACATTAAGTGCTCCGTCTGAGTGTTTAGTTTGCTTTTCTTCTTGTAAAACTCATCCTCAGTCACTCTTGTCTCACTGTCCTGTGATACTTCTCACTGCTGTGTTATTATGGCGTAGTAGTAGTAGTACCATATGTTAACTATGTGGCAGTGTGTGTGGAAGAGTACACATGTAGCCAGTTGTGGTCAATGTGCATATGAACAGGTCAACATGAACACGATTTAACTGCATTATCAATTCCCAGACACACACACTGTGTGTTCTTCACTGTTAAAGCTACATCTCATGGCACTTGAGAAATAATAAAACTAACATACAGTAACATAGTGGAGACTTAATAACTTGTTACTGACTCAAAGAACAACGTGAGAAGGTTTATTCTTCATATTATGACACATCTCAAGCTTAAAAAACTAAAATACTCCACATGTTACTCAACCAGACTTTTTTTAAACTCTAGAAGCCTTTTTCTTTCTTACTTTAAACAAAAATCATTAAGCACTGGTTCCCTGAGCTGATAAGTTTGTTTGAGTATCTGTATGTTTGGTGTATTTTGTTAATAGTAGTTATGCTGTTGAGTACCACAACTTGTGTCATGTTGTAATGTGATTAAATTCACATGTTGGAAAAGTTAAATAAAAATAATTAAATGTAAAAAAAAAAAAATTAGACACATTTCAAATATTACCCACCAAGCACAAATGAATTTCTGTGATTTCTGCATTTTTTGGAATTTCCTGTACGTGTTAACGCATCTAAAATGGTAATAGTGGATATGTGTTGACACAGGACCTCTGACTATAATAAAGCATGTCTTTAAGTTCTTTTTGTTTTGTTACGTCTGTACTTACAGTAAATAATTCACAATTTACAATCACGTGTATGTTATATAACCTACAAAATATTAGGAACACTTAAATTAATCTTTTAAAGCCACTGTCCCTCATTACTATACCAATTACAAATGAGCAGATGCAGTGAAGCAAACAGATTAAAAACTAATTTTAAGCTTTGAGACAGCTGAGAAATATAAAGTACAACACACACACACGCAACAAAAGTAAATAATGTGCCGGACTGCACATGATCAAAATGAAAAGACAAAATGACCTCACTGAAAGCAAAAAATACATGAAAAATAACTGAGTGACAAATCTGTATGACGTCAGTAAGATATATCCTACACCATATACAGATTATAGTGTGTGGTATCAGTTACCTGGAAGTCGTTGGCTTTGTTGTAGTGCATGTTGAGAGCTCTGAAAAGTTCTGATTCTCTCCCCACAGTCAGACCCCTGACGTCGGCCGCTCCTTCTATGAGAGCGTGTCGGGCGAACTTCTCCATCTGGATGTAGTAAAACTCCCTGAAGTTACTGAACCACTTGATGAGCTGAGAGGTGATGCAGCGCGTGAACTGAGGACGACACAGAGAAACAGGTAAGTGAGTCAGTAAGTGTGTCATTTATATACTGTAGTTCGTCTTTATGTGAGGGAGGAGCTGCTGAACATGTTTTACGGTGTACATTTAAAAATATAAGGCAAATAAAATATGAATAAACTGTATTTTACCACATCTCTGTGTTGCCATTTTACACATTTTGTGTTTTACAAAAATGCAATTTTGCCTGATTATAATGCTGTTGCTTAATAAAAAAACAAAAAATATCAACTTGTCTGGAACTGATTTTTTATTCTGTAATGACAGAGATGCACTTTGAAAGCATAAAACTGGTCTGAAAACACTTTCACTCACCTTGGGATCATAAAACACGCAGCACATTAAAAACCATAGAACATTTCAGACTGCTTTTTGATTTAGGTTGAAGATTTACTCTCAGAAACAGCAAGAAATATGTCTGCTTTAATGTAAAATACAGCAACTTTCCCAAGATTCTGATTAATGCTATACATTTGTATTTTTTCACTGTACAATTAAGTCATGTTTTATAAATATAATCTATTAAAAAGACACAAATGTATGGAAGAATTGTACTGGTAGGTATTTTCTCACCTGCACATCATGGAAACACATCTTCAGTACCAGTGAGCTCGGGTAGCGAGTGTAGAAGAACATAAGCTTTGCTTTCTTCAGATGATTTGTGGTCAGACCCTCCTAAATGCACCAGTGTTAAGGATAAAACACACACACATGCTAGACAAAAGAAACTGTGTGACTTTTCTTTGTTAATGAGGCTGGAAACATTTTCTCCCCGTGAAATCATTACAACTCGGGACAAATGGACAGACTGCAATTTTCTTCAAAGTTTGGTAGATCAAAGGGAGTATTTGTTGGATTCTGTAAGGTGCAAAGTTGTTGAAAATTGTTGTTGATGAACAGACTCATTTTATAGCACATACCTGGGGGGATGACAAGGTTTGTGACAGAATGGGTTGTTATCTGAACCTCCAATAGGCAGACGAAGAGTTATTACTGGTGTCTCAAGGCAGCTGCTTCAGATGCTACAATAAGGACAGAAATATCAGACTGATTGCTACTTAAAGGCACAAGAAAACATAATAAAAGATCAAATGTTAGACTACATCAGTATAGAAGCTTGTAAAGGATACATTCAGCATGTACAGGTTATTCTTCACAAGGCTATCAGACTCAATCTTGACATGAGGGAGACATAGGCTTTGCAAAAACAATGGATCCACCGACACAGTGTGAGTCTGTGGGCTCCTGACAGATCTGGAGTTGACCTTTGATCTCACTTTGACCGAATTCCAATGTGCATCAAACGTCTCGAACTTTGCTTGATCGACTTCAGAGCATCCGTCCTGCAAGCATCCGAGTGCATGTTGACGGACAGCGTTGTGGCTCTTCTCTGGAGGCTGACCTTCATGCAGAGCCGAGTCCCGACCGAAGGGGTTTGGAGGTTTTGGACGATGGTGAGCTCTCGATCTGGACTGGAGGATGAACTTGTCTGCTCTTTCCAGTCGAGGCTTTTGCACAACCAGAGACAGAGCTTCGGTTTGGACGTCTGGGACTGCGCTCCCACAACACGAAAGTCTTAATTTGTTATCTTTACACACTGATGACTGAAGAGGCGCATCAGTTTCTGCATTCTCGTCAGATGTCTGTAGAAGCGGCAGGCTTTTGAAAATAGAGTCAACGCTCCTGCTGACAGCTCTGGACAGTTCGTACTTTAAAACATCTGCCATTAGCTTTATTCTCTCGGGTTTGGATTGGAAGTAGTTCATCAGCTTCACCTTCTTCCATCCTTGATGTTTTCTACTCGAGCTGCTCTCAAACTCGCTGTATGAATCTGTACATGCGTCCCTTGGAGATGTCTCAGGAGAGTTGTTCCAGGTGGGATACTTCTCTTCCTTACTGCTGTCTGTAGTGTCGGTTACTCCATCCACATGGCTGAACCTTGTTCTCAGCTGTCTGAGGTGCTGATGCTGACTCTCAAGCTGCGTTCTTGTCACCTGGCTGGCAGATCCACTTCTTTCTTGATGCAAAGAAAGTTCTTGACTCATTTCATTTTCCTGCATGCCGTCTGACTCTTCACGCTGATTTGTCGTCACATCTGTGCAATGCACGCCAGGAGAGCTGGTCATGCCTTTGATGATATTTTCCACTCTGGCTCTCTTCGCTTGATGGCCACTGTTTAAGCTCCAGTCATGGTGACCACAGGAACTGGATGCAGGGGACGGGTGCCTTCTCGTGGATAAATGTCCAGCATCTCTTGGTGGATTGAGCTCCAGCTGGCCGGAACAGATCAAACCTGAACCAGCATCACCGCTGCTGTAATAAGCACTCTCCGGGGGCATTTTTATGCTCTCACTGTCTTCGTGTAAGGTCACAGAAACGCCTGACATGTCTGAATTTGATGGCGTGGCGTCAGGTTGAAAAGAGGAGAGGTGCTCAGCAGTGCAGCCCTCAAGGCAGGAAGAATACATACCTCTGCTCCAAACACTCGGATTCATGCTTGTTGGGTTAAAAAAAGACAGAAGTGGAAAAAAACCACTATTATTAATTATATAATACAGGTGTTGTAAGAAAATAAAAATCAAATGGCTTCCTGGAATTCTTGGAGAGAAACAAATGTCAAGGAAAACTGAGTTTTTGCACAAACACGGATCTGAATTACCTTACAATTTAAGAAATAATAAAATAAAATATCAAACTGCTTTTATTCTATTTATTTTATGCAAGTGAACTGAAATACGCTTCAGTTATAAAATATGAAACCACAATAATAGATATTGTCTAGATGAAAGATAATTTTAATAATTAATTGGTATATTATCAGATTTCTTTTGCACAACTAGCAGAAACACTATTTTTCAAATATTTTAAGTTGTTTTCTCCTCACTTTTCTGTATCCCTGCGATGCTGCAAACTGCCTTGCTCTCTCAGTTGCATATTTTTTAAATGAATATATTAAATTTCACACTCGATTGAAGGTTAAGGATAAAGGTTGAGATAAACATCTTACAGTCTAGTTTGATATGGCAGAGTGAAACCTAAAACGTGTAGATCAGATAAGAAGAAGCACAGCTACAAACAGCATTACACAACCCACCTGTTGCCTGAAGAAAGGGGACCTCGAGGAGGCTGCAGGTCTGGAGCTTGCAGGAAGAGAAGTGACTCAAGTATTTGTACTGGTCCAGATGAGAGCCCCTCCAGAAACCAGGAGGTGTGGTCAAACATGCCAACCTATCCCGTCCCTACCTGCACATAATTACATTAATGGACTAAGTAAATCATATTGTGTGTGTTTTCTTATCCTTTTTTTTCGGAACAGTGTTGTGAAATTAATTTGAAAGAATGTTAAAAGTATGGATTGCTACCTAATACAAGCAATGGTACAGTCCTGCTGCCTTTAAATGAATGTTATTATTCTATCAAGTAAAATAAATTTTCCCTTTTATTTCACCATATTCATAATATTTGTCAGGTTTTAGTTCGTGGTGTAGAGTATGATTTTAATCCAGAGCCAGCTCCCGCCGCCCGGTACCCCGGTACCCCCCTCCCGGCCCGCCGCAGTGGTTCCTCCCAGTCGGCCCGCCCCCTCGCCTGGGAGCAGCGAGCTTCCGTACCGCTCCTTCTACTGCTGTCAAGTAAGGGACACAGCCGCCTGCTAGCGCTATGTTGTCAAGATCCAGATGTGTGTACCGGACGCTTGGCCGGTCTCTGTCAGCGGCGAGCCAGGTAGGTTATAAAACACACTGTGAGCTGAGCCTGTGTATTAACTTGGTATAAGCGACTCCGCCTGGTTAGCACACAGCTACAGTTAGCTGTTAGCAGTTAGCTTGTGAAGCAGGGCCTCGCCTACCAAGGACAGACAGACCCTGACAGCCTCAGAGGCAGCTGCTGAGCTCAAGTTTGAGAAGAAGCTGAGAACAGTCCCCATTAATTATCCGACTGTTGAAAGGGGTTTTAATTCAAGATTAAAGCTGCACTTCATGTTAGCTTTAGCCAACAAGTCATAACAAACTGACTAGCTAACAAGCTAAGAAGCTATAATCTTTAAGCTTTAACAGCTTTTTAAACATGTCCCTCAGTAAGTGGCTCCACAGGCTGCTGTTTGCATGTTATGGTGCCGTGTGTTTGTAAGTGAAGGCTGAGGTGTGTGACAGAAATAGCTCATGTCATGTCAGACATGTATGTGGTCTGAGGGGATAACATGGCTCTGCCCTCACAACTTCAGCTGTCCTGTCACTGCTGTGAGCAGGTAATAAAGACTTTTCTCTGCTTCACTGAAACTATGGTACTAGTGCCTGCACAGGTGTACTGAGGCATACATTCAGTTGTCAGTTTATCAGGTACTTTAGGCTGAAAGTAATGCAATCTAAAACAACAGCTCTGCAGTAAATCTCACCTTCATGAAGGTTTCAATGCTCAGTTTTTGTTAAAAGAGCTTTAAAGAGGTGTTGATTAAACTTCACATTCATTTTAGAGGCTGTAGTTTGTGGTGCTGTTAAATTGTGTTGCGCTGCACTTGTTTTTAGTCCACCCTCATTGATGTAGATTTGGTAGATACACTCAGTTGCCAGTTTATTAGATACACCTATGTAAAACTATGGTTATTCTGGAGGCTGCAGTTTGTGGTGCTGTTGAAATGTATTGCATTATATCAACAGGTGTTTTTATTATTTTGTTCACCCTCTTTTATAGCAGCGAAGGTAGGCTAAATAACAGAAACACCTCTCTGTATAATGCAATATAGTTCGACAGCACCATAAAATACTACTTTCAGCTGGGTGTCTGTAATAAACTGGTACACGAGTGTCTGTAATGGCACAAAAGAAAGAAAGAATGTGAAAGAATCCATCTCGAGTTTTGACTGAGGAAACCACTCAAGTGGAACAGATTGAAAAAGTTAACAAGAAGACTAAAGTCAACAAAATATGTGCAAGTGTAATTTTGTACTCTCTGCCCTTCTTTGTACATAATCAACAGCCGTTGTTCTAGTGAGTAAAAACAATGAAAACTTCAGTGACTTGTCTGCACATGCTTTGGTCTACTGTAGATGATTTGTTCCTTTTCTCACAACTCCACCCTCCACTGGCATCCCACATCAGTAGGTTTAGGTTAGGATCACCAGCGACTCCGCCACACAAACATCTGTATAATAGCAGCCAGAAGTAGGCAGGCTTCTTCATCAGAGGCCCTGCCCTCAAAATACCCACAGACATGACTCATAACATACAGCACGGCAGTGCAGTTAACTTTACAGCAGCCTGATGTGAAGCCCTACACGTGATGTTGGTGTCTCCCCCTAAATCTATAATCTAGTGGTGCATAAGAAAGTTAGTTAGTAATTGTGTGAGTACTTGATGTGCTGTACTCACTGAGTCAGTTGTGTACACAATTTGCTCTTTGAGTCATAACAGTGAACCAGTGTTTCCCCCAGGAAATTTTTTAGTCGAGGTGATAAGCCACCCAGATCTTGATGCATCCCCTCTGAGATGTCTAAGCAACAGCCACGCTCATTTAATAGGTGGCATTTGCTGTGTGACATGGCACATTTACTTATTTCCCTTAAAGGTTTATGTTTTATAAAAGTATAAAAGCTGCAGCAATTAATTGATTAGTCAAACAACAGAAAATTAATCTGTCGATTAAATTTTTAAACAAAAATGCCAAAAATGATCTGCTCTCAGTTTTCCAGTGTCTCAGATTTTCTGTTTTTCTCTGTTTTTATGTGACTGTAAGCTGAATATCTGTTGGGTTTTGGACAGTCTGTCGCACAAAACAAGGCATTTGAAGACGTCAGCAAGTCATTAGGAAATTGTGATGATTGATTTATGTGCTGTAAGTGGAGTTGGTCTTTGTTTCAGTGGTGATGAACTGCATAGTTTTTAAAAGCGGGTTTAATCTGATTATTCTTTTCTGTTTGTGTCCCCACGATCAGAATTTACTGGTGACTTTATTTAGAAGACTTTCCGTTTAAATGAGCTTGTTTGTTTGCAGTCAGACTGGGACAGCAGTGCCGCAGCATATTAATTAGCGACAGACATGTTTTTAATCACAGTGCGGGGAGGGCAATTAATCAAAATTAAAAGCTGCCAGTATAAAGGTCAGAGCCAGACTAAATTCACAAACACCAAATATAAACAGATTTTTTCTTTTTATCTTTTCAGGCCAATAATGTGCTCGTCAGACAAAGTGTATCAGGTAAGTGTGCTTCTAACTAAGTAGACTAGACCTTTAGCTGGATTTGAGGACCTCGTCAGTAATGCGACATCTAAGACTGCGGTCTTTATTTTATTGCTCATGAACAAACAAGCCTTCCGAGTGGATCGTCCACAGCAGGATCAGTAATGCCTGTTGAATGGCTGAGATGCCTTAGGAGCCCACAAGAGGTTAACTGCAGCTTTCAGAGAACTCCGCTCATGTCAGTTCCAGCTTTTATTGACTTTCTTCCTCCTTTCTCTCTTTTCTTTTTTTCATCTTAAGGCCTCTCTGTCTGCAGCCGGCTAATTTACAGGAATTCTCAGCCGTAAGTGTCTTTGAATGCCCCTCAGTAAGCACTTCATGTTTCGAAACTCTTCAGCACAATGATGCATCGTCAGTGTATGATCTCTCTAAAAATACATGTCATTGTTTTCTTTTTGTTCTTGACATTTAGATGTGAATTCCCATCATCAGCGAATGTCTTCCACATCAGATACTTCAAGACATCTGCTGTTCACAGTATGTATTGCAACAGTTCTCAACATTATGTGCTGACGTCGCCTCTGATCAGTGTTAAACTTACAGCGACTGTTGTTTTTGTTTTTGTGCAGGGGATGAGGTTGTCACAGTCAAAACTCCTGCATTCGCAGAATCTGTTACAGAGGGGGATGTGAGGTGGGAGAAAGGTTGGTATAAGTCAACATATCATAGGTAGAATGTATTTCACAGGTGTCAGTGTCCTATGTTGTATTACAGATGAGTGAAATGTTGAAATACATGCTCTTCCATTGTTTGTTTAAGCTGTGGGCGACTCAGTGACAGAAGATGAAGTGGTGTGTGAAATTGAGACTGACAAGGTACCAACAGGAAAGACCATCCACCTAAAATCATCTGTATGGTTTTTTCTTTCACTAAAACAGATAAAATTACTCAAAACTTGTGTATTTTGTACTTCCAGACCTCAGTACAAGTCCCCGCTCCAGCAGCTGGTGTCATTGAGGAGCTGCTGGTGCCTGATGGAGGGAAGGTAGAAGGAGGGACACCCCTCTTCAAACTCCGGAAAGGAGGTGTGCTTAGTTTAACATCAGTTATCATTTTTATCACTGAAGTAAACAAACTTTTAAGTTTTTATATGCTGGTGTCAGTGTGATACCTGAGCTTCAGTTACCAAAACAGTACGTTTTGATACTTATTTTTTATGAAAACCTGTAAAATCATCTATTTTACAAGATGGGCCAAGCTTCTGAGATGTATCAGTGTTGTCTTAACACAAACTGCCTTACTTTCCTTCAACAATATACAGTATAAAATTATCATTTTATTTTATTATTGTCAATTTGTTTTAAATGGGAAACAGTAAAGCTTAGCTGATGTCTCTTTTTTTCACCACATTGTAATTTTTAAATGACTGCTGGTTGTGTATTACATTTGCTGCTGAGAACTCACTCTGAATGGATGAAAAATAATGATTTCAAAATGTACTGAATTATAACGGCACTGAAACATGTTGAGGAAAAATGTGTATTTTGTGAATCATTACACCCAAACTACATTTGTCCTTTTTTTACTTGTTTCCTCAGCTGCTGCTGCTGCCAAAGCTGCTCCATCCCCAGCTGCAGAGGCACCGGCTGCAGCCCCTCCACCACCACCACCACCACCTCCAGCCCCCACTGCCATGCCTCCAGTGCCTCCTGTGCCACCACAGGCTGCCCAAGCCAAACCTGGTGTGTTTCCTTCTGTAGCATATAAATCTACATGCTGTAGAACACATTTATTTATTATTATTGTGCAGCACCGTTTTTGGCTCTTAATGTCACATTCTGTGTTTCCTTCTTCATCAAGTTTCTGCTGTCAAGCCCACCGCTGCAGCTCCAGCACCAGCTCCTCCAGCAGCAGGAGGCAGAGGAGAAAACAGGGTAATGCTGATGACACACTTGTTATGTTTCATCCATATCTTTTGTTTATTTTTAGTACATTAATATTGGAAATAATTAAGTTTTGTGTCATGGCCAACCAAAAATGTGGTGGTTTGTTCTCCTTCTGTCCAGGTGAAGATGAATCGTATGAGGCTGAGGATCGCCCAGAGGCTAAAGGAGGCTCAGAACACCTGCGCCATGTTGACCACCTTCAACGAGGTGGACATGAGGTGAGCCACGGCAGCTTTAGTTGGGATTACAAGCCTCAGTGTGGCAGAAGTGTGTAATTTGACTGCCAAGACATATTTGACTCAAGGGACGTCATGAAATGGATTCTCTAATATGTCCTCAATTTTGCTTCAGCAACATTCAGGAGATGAGGACAGTCCATAAGGATGCTTTCTTAAAGAAGCACAACATCAAACTGGGTTTTATGTCGGCGTTTGTGAAGGCTGCCGCACACGCTCTGACCGACCAACCTGCTGTCAATGCTGGTAAGACAACGCAGACTTAACTTTCCCTAAAGGAGCTTTACTCTCCAGCCAGAAATTTTACTTTTTATGTTTGTTTTTGTTTCACCAAACTTTATTCCCAAATTGTTCTTACTACAGTTATTGATGATACAACCAAAGAGATTGTCTACAGGGATTACGTAGACATCAGCGTCGCTGTGGCAACTCCAAAGGTTTGACTTTAAGCCCTCTATAAAACTTTATATTTTTGTATAAAAACTAAATGTTGGGTAACATTGAATACACCTGAACAACATGTATTTGTTTAGGGGCTCGTTGTTCCAGTGATCCGCAATGTTGAGACCATGAACTTCACTGACATTGAGAAAGCCATTAGTGCATTGGGAGAAAAGGTAAAAAGTTTTGTGCAAGAAGTGATAATAGACATCCTAAGATGTCTACTATCATTGTATTGTTTTTAAATCTTTCATTGTGATGTCCCAGACATTTGTCATTTTAGACTGCTACACAATTTTGAATAACACCAACATCTATTTACTTTTATCACGAAAGTGAGAAAATGTTTTGTGTTGTGTGCCTCAGGCTCGTAAAAATGAGCTTGCTGTTGAAGATATGGATGGAGGCACCTTCACCATCAGCAACGGTGGCGTGTTTGGCTCCCTGTTTGGCACGCCCATCATTAACCCCCCACAATCTGCCATCCTGGGCATGCATGGCATCTTCGACCGACCCGTGGCCATCAATGGCAAGGTGAGAATTATGTGTCCATAGACGGAGATGGTAATATAGTTGCTGCGAAGCCGAAGAAAAAGTAAGAAGAGTTACACAGCTGAGTCTCTGAGCTACATGTGCAGGCAGCCTGGGCAGATGATGATCATACATACTAATATGGATCTACTGGCTTCCCAAATCTGATTCACTCAAACATGAGTAAACAATAAAACTGCTTTCTGTTTTGGCAGGTGGAGGTCCGGCCCATGATGTATGTGGCGCTGACATACGACCACCGGCTGGTTGACGGCAGAGAAGCGGTCACTTTCTTACGCAAGATCAAAGCGGTGGTGGAAGATCCGCGAGTGTTGCTTCTGGACATGTGATGTTTCTACCACCACATTACTCTCGTTTAAAGATAGCTCGGCTGCATAAAACGAACTCCACGTCACAAAAACAACGCACAAGTCGCACAAAATCGCCTACACAACTATTGTTGTCTTTTTAACTGTTCAGTCAGACTGCAGGGGGACACCGAGGTTGTGTCCCAACACTCATATGGAGCTTAAATACATGGTGTTATCTGTAGAGAGTAACTGCAATCCTAGGAATACACTTAAAACAGGCCTTAGGTAAATCAGCAAAAGATTCTTGCCATTTTCTATCATTAATTGTTTTGCTACATTTGAATTTAGAGACATGTCACATTTACATTACAGACACATATGGGTGTGTTATTATACCCATGTGCTCTTCAGATGGACATATGAAGCAGCAGATAAACAGTCTTGTTTGTCCCAGTTGTGTAATCATGAAACAAAATGGCTTTTCCAGGCAGCAGTTGGCTGCATGACTTTCTCCCTCGTTAGTTGGTGCTCCTGAGCCACTTTTTCCACAGCAGGGCCAAGCGGAGCTCACTCAGATTAGTTCAAGATGTTTTTAATGTTACCACAGGGCTGAAAGACTTTCCTTGGTTTGCTGCTAGTCATTGTTACTAGATGATGATGCACATGTTTGGAGGCGATTCAGCTCAGTTGTATTCCTGCTTCACCCGCACATCCATCTTCTGTCTTTTTTTTAAATTAGCTTTAAACCTGCCTTGCTGTTGTCGGGCAGATTCTTTGACCATCAAAATCTAAAAATGTTGATCAAACCGTTGTGAGCTTTTAGTAAAACAGACACATGAATTCACTGTTCATTAGCAGAAACTGTACAAAACACCAACCAGACACTATTTGGTTTTTTTTCCTATATACGTATATACAGTATATTGATACTTTATGGGCAATGTGTTGGGAGTAATGTTCAAAACGCACAATTTAGCAGCAGATTTTTATGTTGAGCTCCAATGTTGGAAGAGATTTTCATTGTGTTATCCTATATATAAAAAACTTGTATCTATTTAAGCAATTTTAAACATTAAACATCTCAAGAGTTTTATGTACTGAAATTTGTGTCGCACATTTACAGACTTTGTACTTACTTGCAATATTATCATTAGTCAGGTTTACTAGAGCGGAAACGATGTTGATTCATTTTCCGTCAAGCGACTAATCCATTAATCTGCAACAATTTTGATGATCTATTAAATGTTTTAGTTGCGTTTCAAACTAAAAATGCGAAGTTTTCATGCTGTAGTGCGTCTTATATAATCGTAAATTGAATCTCTGGGTTTTGAATTGTTGTTCGCACAAAAGTCAACACATCGGGCTCTGGGAACTTGTGATATGAGTTGTTTAGACCAAACAATCGATTATTTGATTACACATTAATTGATAACGAGCATAACAGTTAGTTGCAGCACTATGATGGTTTATATAACGCCAAGTGCGCACTGCACCAGAGAAAATGTCGACTGCACATTTCACCTTAACTTGTCTTTCTGAAAACAACTCGGAAATATGACGACGGCAAAATAAAAGCACGAGGCTGAGGCAGGGAACGTCTTCATGCTCGATCTTGGCTGAAGCATTTTATCTCGTGCCAAATCTATTTTGCTCCCGAATTCTCTGCTGCCAATGAATTCTGTGCCAAAGACTGATCTTCAAAGCCTCATTAGCCGGCCTACCGCTCGGCTCTTGAGAAGCTCCAAATAATGGGATCATCTCTGACAAAGTCTTAAGGGTTGATCGGCCCTTTCTCCCACTTCACAAACACAGGCTCAAGTGTGTGCAGCTGTGTACGATACCCCTTCAGTATTTCTGTTTACTTTAATAATCACAGGGGACAATGGGTCCTAATGTACGTCTTTGTTTCTCTGCCAGCACCTACACAAATGTCTGAACAACACTGTTTGGAGGAAAAACACAGAATTCATTATGAGAACACAAAAAACCCAAACATTAGATTACCATGAGAATACTGGATGTCCTAATGGGCTCGAATACAGCAAACAATGATACAAGGGTTCCTTTAATTTAATTATTTACTTTTATTACCGCTCAAGATTCCATTAGCGCTTTCGAGATCATGTTAATTGGCAGCGTGTGCCAGTGGGTGCATAGATATCTGAAGGGTTTGTTGGCAGGTTTTTGTTTCGTCTTCAAAATTTGGCCAAATCTGTGAATTTCCAATTGGACTGCTCAATAAGATGTGGGTTTAAAGTCTTTGTGTCCATTCAGATGAAAGATGGCCCATTAGAAATTGGCAGCTAGCTGTTTGTTTTCATTAAGCCACATCAGAGAGATAATTTACCTAAATTATTCTCTTATTTTTTTCTATCTTTTAAACAGATAATTATATCAGTGTTGTTATATAAAGAATTGTCTTTTGGCCCAATTGAAAAAGTGTGTTTTCAGTTTAAGGTGATATTAATATTAACAACCACAAAATTGTCCGTTTATATTTTTATGCTCAAACATGCTCTTTTAAATTATTGAGTACACTTAATAAAGTTTGAGTATGAAAAGGCTTTTAAGTACTCTTCATTTAGCGGGACATCTTCACACATTTTGTCAAATGAATAGCCCTTGTATGCACATACAAACTAATTCCAACTAACATCCTGTTGTGGTTTAACGTGTATTAGATAATTCTGTCTTTTCTATGTGTACGCATCTCTCATGAATGCAGTCAGAGACGAATGAATCATGTTAGTTCAAAACAACAAATGGACCAAATCAAAAGCACAACAGTATAGGGTGTATTGTTTTATATTATTTCTATCTGGACTCATTTGTCTGATCAGATACTGACAGAAATTGTCAGTTCTAGTTAAATGAAGATGCTCAACCAGTAAAGAACCACTCCCCCAGCACATTTTATATATTACTGATGGTTATGAGAGGGATCCAGTGTGTGATAATTACGCAGCGTGACTGTAATTCTCTGAATGCTTACCAGAAGAGACTCCTCCAAATAAGGTAAGTTTATAGGCCTTGACAAAGTATAATTTATGAATAATCTACAGTATTAAAATAGCTATATTGGAGTGAAGTGTTGAAACACTGGCATGGAGGTCAAAGGCAGAGGTTTACCCACCTCTTAAATTCTGAAATAGCATCTACGCATACTTTGCATCTGTTAAAACTGAGCTCCCTCTCAGTTTCTTCTGCAAAGTCAAGGATTGCTCTTTTGGTTTTTGGCTGGAACATTGCAGCCCCATGTCAGCACCATTGTATTGTGTTAACATGGAGCGACTATCAACCCACCACCCACTCGTAAGACCACAAAGTAAGTCGTTGTGTGTGAGCCTTTAAGTGGGACTTAAGTTGTTTTTACGTGGTGTTGTTGAGACGTTAAATCTATCCGTTCAAAGTATCATCTTTGTTGCTGCTTAGGGTGAAAGTACCTCCACAGCTCCAGTAACTTGTTCATCCACAACTACTGTAATTAACACTATGCATGTTTGAGTGCTGCTTACTGCACTGTCACATTTTTATATTTTCAGAGTGGATGAGGAGAGGAGACAGAAACATGGAGGACGTGAATAAGGGGCATTTAAGATTTGAATAAAAATATGAAGGAGGAAGAGACAGAAACTGATTCAGAATCACTTTACCACTACAGCCCTGTTTACAAGGGACTACTGAGTTCACACTTGTGCATTAAAATTAATTGAATCCAGTAAAGTGAGTTTCCTTCATTTCACTTTAGAAGCCCAACCTTAGTTCAGAGGAACTTGTGTTAATGTAGTTTATAAAGATATGTGCAAACAATGATAAACATTGCTTTATTTTAACTAATCTAATTATTTTGTTTATTTGGAAAACACTCATCCCAGTTTCAGTTTCTACTGGCTAAATTGAAATGTAAATGTTTTATCTAACTGTAACGTGAATTTAAGACAACTGATTTATTTGTCTGATCTTTTTATTAAGATGAACAAGGAAACAGAGGCCACAGTGGTGCGCATCAGGGTAAGAACTTTTTTCATCCTTTGTCACGGACATTTCTGATGTACAATTCAACAAGTTTTAACAAAACGAGACACGTCTTTACAAAATCTCTTGAAGGAAAAGTGTGGAAGCATAGATTTCCAGTTTACTTATATGAACGGTAGGGTCTGAACCGTTTCACCTGAGGACTGATGGAAGAGGAGACAGGCTGCAAAATATCTTGGGAACTCTCTGGCAGCCAGATGTCACACTTCTGAACATCCATGGTCAAACGGCGTAGTCAAAACCTGTACGTTTTCCCACAGCAGCAACACTTGTACCTGATTAATCTTCTTTGGAAAGTCTCTTCACATATGCACTGGTGATATGGAGCTCCTCCGAGGCTCAGAGGTGAGAATAATAACAAATAAATGTATATAACTGAAATGGGAAGTGTTCGTTTAAAAGGGTTGTCCCGTGTCCTGATGACCCGGGATATTACGGTGTCAAGCCGTTTACACATGACTCAACAAAGAGGTGCGTCATGTCATTGTCTCCTCTGTGGTTACCACTGGAGCCACCTGACAGAAACAGACTGCACTGTTTGATATCACACCTTGAGACAATTCATCAGCACACCCTTAATAATCCGACCCTGCGGGGCCTGCATAAGTAATGCTGCACATGCATATTCATCAGCGTGCTGTTTCCTTTACAGGCTATTTCATTCAAAGCTAACCAGTGTGGCCAAAACAACTAGCTTGCATCTGGCCCTATTCTTTCCCTCCTCTCGGTCCTTTGATATGGACGCCAGCTCTCTTTTTCTTCCTCCTCTTGTTCTGTTGTCATACCAGAAGATTATTTTTGGATGGAGAGAATGAGGCGGAGGACCCTGTGGCCCGGCCGCGGACACAGCTGGCAGCGCTGAGGTGGGTGCAGCTGGTTGGTGTCAGAGGTTCAAGTATTCACACTGGACAGAATTGGGTTGAGCGAAGAACGACAGTGGGAAGAGAGGGGGAGGGGGAGTCACTGAGGTCATAGGAAGCTGCCGTTAGGGTACACCTGTCAGTGGTGCACAATACCATTGGGTTTGTGATGTCACTTCCTCCTCTTTATAAGTAGCTATATATTGCTAAAATTTGAAATTGTGCCGTTATGAGATTTGAATTGCAAAAACGGAGGATCTACTGAATTTGTAACGTTATATTGCTAATATATAAAGAACAAAATGAAATTACAGACTCCTTTAACTTTTATTTGAAGATGTCTCCTCTGGTATCTCTAATCCTCATCTTGCTCTGTACCTACGACAGCTCAGCAAACTGACTGCAACAAAGAGAAAGTTGGACAGTTTCTGAAACTGTTTCAAGCTGATTTGGGTAAAATCGAGTCATTAAAGCACCACTGTGCTCACAAAATGTTAAAGAGTGAAGGGTCACCCAAACTACACTTAAAGGGTGACTTCACCTGAATAAAAAAAACAAAAAAACATCTCCATGACAACTGAGCAAACTACATGCAATGACGACTGTGAGGAAAAACTCGTAAGTGGACCTTGAGTTAAGATTATTTTGTCAGACTGCTATTTTCCAAGGTCAAGAATGAACAAAAAACACTTTTCCCACTTTCACCAAGTGATATCCAAAATGTATCCAAGTTTTCAAAACCCAGATAAATAAATCTGAAAGGATCTGCATAATTGGACACCACAAGGGTAAGTGGGAAAGCATATTTGCTTATTAATGTGGGTGACCTGGCCCTTTAAAACTTATAACTGTGGTCCGCCACAAACCTCTGTTTATTTTCTTTTTTTCATAAAAAGTTCCCTTATGAAAAATTATTCTTGACAAGCAAAAAAAAAAAGGTTTTCTAACAAGTACTCTGTTTGTCTGCATGGTGAATATTAGATGACGGCAATATTCTAATTATCATACATGCACCAGTTCCCAGACTGACCTGTAGATTATGGTGGCTGTGCAGTTCTTGTCAAACTTCCTGATCAACCACTCCAGCTGACGCTGATCCAGAGGTACGTTAGCTGCCTGCATACATGACATCACTTTCTCCAGTGCTTACAGTGGTGAATATCTGAATACTTTCAGTGCTTTCAGTGTTATCCTGACCTTTACAGCCTTCCTGAAGGCAGACGTGGAGACCTTCATGGTTTCTTCTTTATCCAAAGCCTGGAAGAAATCCATGATGCTCTCATTTCGCCCTTCAAGGAATTTCTTTTGAAAGAAACCAGATGTTTCGAAACAGAGTGTACAAGAGTGTACATGCAAAGAAATGATCTCTTTAGTTATTTTGTCAACAGTCATAAATCTGTCACCAGATGTCTCTCCCTTTTGTGACCTCTGACCTGAAAGATCTGGAGGGCAGATATGTTCCTGGTGACGGAGCTCATGACGCTGCATCGAACATCCAGAGCAGGACGGCTCTGACGGGCTTCTTCCAACAGCTCCAAGAAGGCCTCGCACACAAACACTGTCTGCACTCACACATGCACATAGAAGCAGTACTAGTAGTGATCATTACATATTCACACACAGACAAGAAAAGTTGTTTTTGCTGCACTTACAGAAATGTTGATCTCCCCCATGGCTGATTTCATGTTGTTTTTAACTGTTTTGAGCAGCGTGAGAGCTCCGGTATTTGTCAGGGGGTTATGGCAGAGCTGAACAAAATATACACACACCAAACCTGACATTTAACATAAATGAATCTACAGTTTCTTAGAGTGCAAAATGTTTCAAATCACCATGATGATCAAACACGACATAAAATACCAGTGCTCCAGGATTCACCCTTTTGCCCGCTCACCTTGAGGACCCTGAGGGTGTCATTGGTAGCCAGGCCCTGGCAGAGGAGGGTCACAGCCTGATCGTCTATACCGTTGCTGCTGAGGTCCAGCAGCACCAGCGTGCTGTTTTGTCTCAGTGCCTGACCCAGTGACTCCGCCTCGATGTGGCCAAAACCGTTCCACGACAGCTGGAGCTCCTTCAGAGTCGAGTTTACCTGAGGAGCGGAAAATATGAGTGACATACAGCTATGATGGGAAACAGAGCGTTAAATATACACTGAAGGCTCGTGTTTGAGTGTTTTATGTTTGTCACCTTCAGCCCGGCACTCAGAGCCACTGCACCGCGCATACGAAGGTGATTCCAGCTCAGATTTAGGACTTCAATACCGACATTTGTGGCTGTGACAAAGAGGAAACAAATTTAAAAGGTCACAATATGTTTGAAACTTTAAATCGCAAATTATACATGAAGTCTTTTTTTTTTTTTTAAATATTTTCTTTTTGGCCTTTATTAGGACANNNCTGGAGAGTAGATAGGAAATGGGAGAAAGAGTGAGGGATGACATGTGGCAAATGACCACGGGCCGGAGTCAAACCCGGGTCAACCACGCGAGGGCAGCAGCCCTCGCTACATGGGCGCCTGCTCAACCCAGTGAGCTATCTGGGCAGCTGACATGAAGTCTTTTTAAGGTCAAACTGAAATTAAAATCCATTTTTGCAAAGAAATCAGTTTATACAGTAAATACACTTGGTGTTTGACCTGTGTGCTTATTTGGTCCAAATTGTACTTACCAAAAAAAAATACATTTAAAGACAATTTTACAAGTTCGAATCTCGTGTTTCAGCATTAATTGTTGGTGCTAAATATATGTTAAAATTTCTCTTTTCTCTTTCTAAAAAATGTTACAATATTTTTGAATTCTCATCTTGAACTCAGGGGTGTGAACACAAATTTATCCAGTCTGATTTGGGGCGACCAGCTAACCCCGCTCATCATAAAACCGCACTTGACCGTTTGGTTGTAGTAGCTAGCAGAGCAATATCATAGCAGGAGGTGTGT